>LBNU01030724.1:10972-37779 GCA_014162995.1 Artemisia annua | reverse complement strand
TTTTGCTAATTTCTTTCTTTCTAACAAATTTTCACATTTGACCTTTGAACTATTAGAACTAATCAAAATTTGCTCTTAACAAAATTTTACTAAGTATATTTAATAAATTAAACCATAATTGTAAACTATATAAGTATGTATTGTCAATGGGGTATTTTTGTAACGATTAATTACGAGCGGGTCATGCCTGATTTTTGTCAAATTCTTATACTTAACTTATTTTCCCAAACTCGATCAAACAACCAAAAACTAGATAATGTAAGGTTATTTATAACCAAAAATACTATGAATATTTTCTAACTTATCATCCATTGACTTTAGATAAATATAAACACATTTATATTTATATAAATCGTATCACGAAACACTTTGTCCAAGAGCCAATACTTACAAACACTTTTAAATGATTTAAACGTAAACTCTGCCACACAAGCAATATTAAACACGACCACTTGAGAACATTTAAACTTATTTGAATTTCATCAAGTCTTAAGCCTGAAGCTGTAAACTAAACTTGCCACACTAATTTAGGTCGTGTGTCGGTGCTGCACACTGTCCATTACTGGGTACTTCATTCTATTCAGCCTATTCCCAAGGTGAGTCATAGCCCCTCTTTTATCAATTTTGAACTCTTTGGGGGAGATACATGCTCGTTTTACTTACATCTTTTACTAGTTTATCTTAAACACTTTACTCGATTTATGAAACACTCTATTAGTTTATTGAAACATATTACATGCTACGAACATGAACACAAGTATTTTTCTGTATGCTACCATGATTATTATTTCCTAAGACACACTTTTGCCACTGAAAGTCCCTCATATCATGAACCTTAGTCACTTGCGAGTGAACGCGAATATAGTGAATAGATCTATTGGCAGTTGACGGCCCATTTGTGCTAGCCGGATAGGTAGCCAAATGCACTTTATTTGAAGAACAATAGGATGTTGGCAAACTCCTACACGAGGGCACTATTACTTACATCATTTCTATGATGTCTGTTACTTACATCATTTTTATGATGTCACACATGTTAAGGGTTGCGTTCATGAGACTTAGAGCAATAAGGCGGTACTGTAGTCATGATACAGTACTGCAACTACTAAATTTATGGGCGTATAACAACGTAGCCCGCTGTTTACTAAACTTGAAACTTGTGTTCAACTGATTTTTATACAAACACTATTGATTCACTCAACTATTGACCCGGTTAGGGCAAACAACAAACGAACTATGGGTTTATGACAACGTAACCCACTATTTACTTCATTATCTCACAAACTCGAATCACTTTGATTGTTTTATATAAACTCTATGAACTCACCAACCTTTGTGTTGACACTTTTTAGCATGTATTTCAGGTTCTTAAGGTGATAACTTACTCTTGGAGGCGCTTGGCAAATGGCATGGCATGATCATAGATGACTCTGATAATCATTTGGGACCACTCTACTTATTTTTATGGGCCTAATTCCGCACTATTTTTGGATGTTGTAAATAAAATACTTTGATTTATGAAAACTTTTTGAAATAATTGATGTACAAACTGGTCTTTATACTTTGTGTTTAGATACCAATTGTGTAGCACCCCAGTGACATGTATGCTTCCGCTGGACCCGATTTTGGGGGTGTTACACTTACTCTTGCTTAAATTAATGCTAAGACCTGAAGCAAGATGAAAACACTTCAACACATAAATAATTGTATCAATATTCTTGGTACTCCATTGCCCCATAAACACCGCATCGTCCGCATAAAACATATGAGATAATTGCATAGAAGAGTCAAGCACAATACCATTAAACATGCCCGCATCCACAACTCTTTTAAACGAAATGTGAAGACTTTCCATAACCAAAATGAATAAAAATGGAGAAAGAGGATCACCTTGTTTAAAGCCCTTAAAGAACTGAAATTGCTCCGTCGGACTTCCATTCACTAAAACCGAACCCCAAGAAGATAGAAGACACTCTTGAATCCAACCACACCATTTTTCTCCAAAACCAAATTTTCTTAAGATATCTCAAGGTAATCCTATCGAACAGAATCATAAGCCTTCTCAAAATCAATCTTTAGGATGAATGAATGCTTTTTCTTCGACTTACACCATTGCAAAACCTCATTAAGAATAAATGGTCCGTCAAGAATTTGCCTATCCGCAACAAAAGCCGATTGCACCTCATTAACTATAACTCCTAGCACCATCACAAGACGATTAGCCAAAATTTTGGCAATTATTTTATAAATACTCCCAATAAGACTAATCGGTCTGAAATACACGAGATTATACATATATGAACGACTGATATCATATGTCACTACAACACAACTGGGCTAATGCAACAGTCAAAATCCGTTGCAAATCTGTTGCAAACGGTTATTTGCAACGAAATTTGACTCTTGCAAAAAGACTCCATGCAAATTTATTTTGCAACAGATTTGCAACAGACAAAAAATAATTGCAACAGATATGCAACAGACAAAAAAATAATTGCAACAGACTTGCAACAGAAGAAAAGTGGTTGGAATTTAGGGACTTTTGTGCAAAGAAGAGGTTTTCCAACGGAAACATTTTTGCAATGGTATTTAAGAACAAATTTGCAACTAGTTTTGCAACCGTAATTTTTGCAACGATTGGCAAGACTAAAATTTGCAACGGAACTTTTTTCTTGCAAACACGTTTAAAAAATTGGTCCCAAAGATAAATCAAATAATCTAAAACCAAATATTTCCAAATACATAATCATACCCAAAATATTTTCCATATAAAAATCAAAATGTCAAATTACAAAATCGCGAAGGTGCCAAATCCAATCGAATATACAAGTGTTATTTAATAAGTGTGTCTAACACGAAGTATACCAAATGCAACCAAGTTAAAAGTGGGAAGTTGAAGTGTATAGAGACCACGTCTCAACAACCTTCACATCCTTTTCCTTCATTTCTTCCTTCATTTCTTTATTCATAGTCAACTCTTTACGGTGAAGTTTCTATCCATACTACTTATGCTCGACATGCCTTTACAACACTTCAACCTGAAAAAAAACCAAATTTTGAACCCATTGCAACTCTCTTCAATTCATAAACCCATATAAAACTTAGCTTGAACTACCATAAAATAGCTAATCAATCATAAGTGCATGATTTTTCCTATAGAACATCATTCCTAAAATTACATCTGGCAATCTAACATTAAATAATGAACTAGTATTATAAAATAACTAATCATAAAGAAATAAGGACACTTACATAATGCTCTTGCGACATGCCTAAGAACCATATCGTCTCAGCAGCCCGAGCCTTGTTTGTGCCCAATCCGCCTGCCGAAACTGACCCGTCTACTCCAACTGACCCTAATTGTTGATCCCTAAAATTACATGATACTGTTATAGACCGTATCATGCTAAAATATCATCAAATACAGTTAATGTTCTTGCTCAAGTACTAAGCAAATTAAATCCGCATATCAACTGACAATATTGTTTAAGAAATGGAAACATGCGTTGCGGTGGGGTACCATGCAATCAAAACTTTCTATGACCAACGGTTTTCAATTATACATTTTCGTGACAAAAAAACACATAGATGGTGCGAATTTTAAATTAAAATAATTTTAAACAATATCAAACTATTTTATAGGAAAATACAATAATTCCCGCACGATGTTGCGGCAATATGAAAGTGGTAACCGATAATATATTGTGATAGGAGGTCGCGATTGACAACGATTTGTAGTTGGTAGTAACTAACAAAAAATATGACAACGATATGTCGGCAAAACATTCAAGATATAATGGTTCAATAGACTAACTTATTTAATTCTTATCTCGAATGGAAGCAGTGTGTATAGTAGAGTGCATTAATTGGCTATATGCGAATCTCTCACACTAGCTACACCGTGAGTTTTGCCACAACTAGTGACTCCGATCACACCTTGCTCCTTGCCGAACGTGGCCAAACCTCGTTAGCTAATCTCACC
The DNA here is from genome assembly GCA_014162995.1 of Artemisia annua. Classification (NCBI taxonomy): domain Eukaryota; kingdom Viridiplantae; phylum Streptophyta; class Magnoliopsida; order Asterales; family Asteraceae; genus Artemisia; species Artemisia annua. Next base: position 33,797 of record LBNU01030724.1, on the reverse strand, counting down.
CATAATACGTACCTTACGTAAATAGTAAACAGTTGTTTGTTTAAAGGGGAAATCAAGCTCGATGAAGCAACTAATTGATGTCATTATTCCTATTTTACGTCTTAAATTATTAACACTCAAAATAAAAGCTACGTCGGTGATAAGGAGAGCTTAAAATGAATAACCTTACGTCACTAATCAGTCGGTAATTAACGACGGATCACCAATGGATTTGTTGGCTCTGATTTTTGATATAGTCTCTAACTATGTATTTAAACATAAAATAGCTTAATCAAGTAAGTATATGATATAAGTCAGTGAGAACAACACTCATTGATACGGATCAGAGAGTAAGTCACCCTCTAATGTAAATCAAAGGTCTTACTCTCTAATGGTTATCAGAAAGTGTTACTCCCTGATGGTTATCAGATAGTACACCCTGGTGATTGTGAGTGATAGGAGCCTCACTAACGATCATTAGTGGGTGTAATCTCACTTATATTAGAAATCAGTGAGCGTTGGGAAGCCAAACGCACGCTCCACCTACTATACTAGGCACGTGTTAAGCTACTTCAAGGTCGGCTAACCACAACACCCATGTGCATCCACAATATTCATTGACCTATTTAAACGAGACTTTGTAACCGGGATAAGTAGGATTCTAAACAAACACATAAAGTAGAACTTTGTAATCGGGATAAGTACGAAATGGAAAAAACCAATTCAAACTCATTTACCACAGAGACCAAAACAATCACAATACTCATCCAAGACTCGACCAAACCAATATTGCAACCTCATAAAATTTACACAACAACTCGGTTAACAATTCAACCCATGGTCGTGACTCACTTGAAGGAGGAGAGAGAGAGAGGGGAGGGGTTTTTATATGATGGAGAGGGGTCAAAACTGGACAAAAAAAAGTAGAGGGGCGGCAATGTAACTAGGGTGCGGGGTAGGAACAGTAATTTTTGCAAATCTTTTAATAAAAACTGTTGTGGGCCCCATTTGAGGTAGTAAACGACCGTTTTAAATTACGAGACTTGCGTCATTGTGTCCGAAATAATTCTTCCAATAAAAACGAGTATTAATACGTATAACTTCTCAGAGTTAATTCATTTAGTAAATCGTTTTGTTTCGCGTATTTTAGGTTGTGCCGGCTTAATAAAGGAATAACGCTCACGTTTAAGAAGATATTTACTATTTTTCAAACTTAAACAGGTTCAGAGAAGTTTAAAACCTTGGGGATTTCAAAAATATATGTTTTGGCTAGAAAATAAGTTTAGGAAATTTTCCGGGTGTTACAGTATCGCTCGTCCGTCATTAGTTCGTCAGAGATCCGTCGGTATTTGGTGACCAATTACCGACATAATTCCGTGCATCGGTAATCCATCAGATTTATGTTGGTATTCCGTTGGAAACAATCTCTATTTGTAATCCGTTGGTAATTCTGTCGGTAGTACCTCTGACGGATTTGTTTCCATCAGTAGATCCGTCATTATTGCCATGTTTTCTAGTAGTGAATTTCGTTTATATTTAAATTATTTCTTTGGTTGCTATTCCGTTTACATTTAGATTTTTGCAATAGAAAAATGCAACAGAAAAAAGTGTATATACTATATAGATTTAGCTTTAATTTTGTTCTTCCATTGCTATTCCGTTGCAAATTTTGAAAATTTGCAACCGAATTGCAACGGAAAGCAAATTATAAATTTTTTTAGATTTAAATTTTGTCTTCGGTTGCTATTCCGTTGCAAATTATGAAAGTTTGCAAAGGAATTGCAACGGAAAATAAAAGATAGTTGCTTTTAGATTTAATTTTTGTTTTTCGTTGCTTTTCCGTTGCAATTTTTTATAATTTGCAACGCATTTGCAACGGAAGAAATAAAAATAAAAGTAAAAGAAATCAGTTTGCATTTTGCAACGGATTTGCAACCATTTTCTTTGTCGTTGATATTCGGATGGTAATTCGTTGCATTACGGTTGCAAAATTGCAACGGAAATCTACCGTTGCAAATTTTCGTTGCATTAGCCTGCTTTTGTAGTAGTGTGTCTTGATGAGATTGAGTAAGGATATGTGCAAAAGTATTGTTTTTACTAATTGCATTCAATAACAACTCATGTTATTACTTTTTATAAGTTCAACTTGCGCGTGCATGCATTTAAAATATAAATACGGCTAAAATGCACGCCTACTAATTGCCTTCCATGGTATATATCTTGTAAAGTTTCATGGTTTTGACGTCGTAAAGTAAATCCTCGACACACAATTCACAAACTTTCATAATCCGCAACGTAAAGGTAAATCATTCACGCGTCCAAACAGGACAAAAAAACATCTTCTCATGACTCGAATCATGACTAGTGCTAATGGGCGTTGCCCTCCAACCACAACCCCTTAAAAGCAATGCGTTGCCCCATTAGCTCACCTCAAAGCGACGCGTTGCTTGATGACCATTTCAATGTTTTTGTTGATTGATTGACCGAAACATTTAACTAAGCAACTCCAATTTTTATTACTCTTTATATGTATATTTTACGGGGTTGCTTTTGTGGTCACCACTAGCTAGCTATGGTTGAGGTGGAGTTGTGGAGAGAGAAAGCTGAGGTGACGGGATTACTTGGGTGAAAAATTGGTCACCACTAGCATTAGTCAAACACAACTTAAAAAAAAAGTATAATTTCGAAGATAGCCAGACAACCTATGTGGATGTTTGGTCTATGACGTGTCACACCCAAAACACTTAAAAAAAAAGTACTTTAAAGAATTGAACAAAAAACAATAAAAACAAGTGTAAGTGTTGTATGGTCTTAAATTTGAGGTTGGAGTAACAGATAGAAGAAGGAATCATTTGAAAAACATATTTGCCACCATATATGGCAACAACCTCCACTTCAATGGCTGTCATGTCACCTCGTACTCTAACTAACACCGCAGTTGTCGGTTGTACTGCCTTACCCAACCTTCCACGTCCTCAGTTTCCAGCTTCCATGAAAGTTTTTCCAGGTAATGCAAGCGTTTGTTTCATTAAAACATTATTTTAGAACACTTGGTTTAAAGTATTTTTATGTACAAAAGTATTTAATTAGAGGTACGTTAGTAGATGACCTAAGATCACCAAAGTGGCATAGTGGTAAGATAAACGATGTTCTCACAAACTTCTAACTGGAAAAGGTTGGAAACCAATCATGGGCGGAGGCAGACCAGAAAGCTACGGAGATCATTAATTTTTAGAAACTACGCTACACATTGGTTGATATTTTAAAAGATTTACACTACAAGTGGTGCCCCTCCTGACTCCTGTATCCACCTCTTGTCATGGGATACACCGGTTTCGCGTACATCTCACTCGCCCTCGGGTAACCTGAACGGGAAAACCTCATCCCATTTACCCATTAAAGATGCAAATGATATGATCGGATATATAAAATCACATTATTTCAGTCATGGACTAGTTTGAAAATGTATTATAATCCGGGCATTCATGATATTTTTAAAGACTGTTTGAGAAGTAAAAATAGAGCAGTGCTATCCACAAAATAAATCCACAAAATGATTTGAAAGTGTTTGATTAGTGTATTTTGGCATAGGCTCTCTCTTTTCTTTTGTACTAAGCCAATCAAACACATCAAAGTCATTTTGTGGATTTATTTTGTGAGAAGTTTTTTGTGGATGTAGCACTACTCAAATACATAAAAATATGCATAGCCGGCATGTACATAAAGTTTGTTGGAGAGGTAAATTCAAAGGTTTGTGAAAATATAAACAACTAATGCATGTATGGATTATTTAACCATAGCTCTAAGTGCTATGTTTAGCAATTTTCTTTCTTAAGTACTAAAGTGTGATTCGAAACCCTCGATAATAAGACCTAAAGCAGAATTTAATGGAGCACGCATTTGTTCTAGGTAGCAAGTTAAACGTTGTTGTTATTGACCTACTATAACTTAGAGTATTTTTATTTCTTTTGGGCTCGATTATATTGTAACTAGGTTTCCTGAGTTGTACACTCTGAAATAATCTTCTGAATAGGAAGTGAAAAAAAAAAGAAAAAAAAAAAAAAAAAAAAAAAAAAAAAAAAAAAAATCTCATTTTCAAGTTGGACCAAAAGTGGCAAGTAACATCTTAAGCTTAGTCCTTACAAGTTGCAACCAACTATTTGTGTTGCTTCAAACATCTTAAGCTGTGAACCGTTGTCCTGCAAAGATTTACATTTCTATTTGAACTATAAAACCGGTTCCTACAAACCAATGTGTTTCCATGACTTCCATTGCATAGTCGTAAGGACCATAACTTTTGTGTTTTGAGTTCACGAAAAATATTCCATAAATAAATATCTCGGTTTCATTTAATGATCACATGTCAGGGTCACGAAGGTCATCGTTGTTCCATGTTAAGGCCTCTGAAGACGCATCTTCTTCCGTTGATACAGATGAGTTGCTAGCCGACCTAAAGAAAAAGGTAATCATAAAGCTCAAAATTGGTATTTGATTTACTCTTATTGGAGGCATTATCAGGCCACCCTTTTCGAGTTTCCTTATAATCTCTTTATTGCGTCCGCTTGTGCTGAAAAATCTTATATTCACGTTACAATCTTGTTGTTTATAGTGGGATGCAGTTGAAAACAAGCCAACAGTTATCATATATGGAGCAGGAGGAGTTTTTGCAATTTGGTTATCTTCAGTCGTTATTGGCGCCATCAACAAAGTTCCATTGGTAACCTTTTTACTTTGTTGCTGGTTTGAGCATTTTGATTCTTGTTTCAGTTACTTTGTGTTCAACCATCATGTCTATTTTTGCTGAAATTGCGGGTAAAAAGTTATACTACAAGATGAACTAATATAACCTTAAGTACAGCAATATAACTGACATATGCATTTTATTTTCCTTTCTTTGTTCCATAAACATTTTATCAACTGGATGTTTGGATGTACAACTGAATCTGATTAACCTAAATCAATAGCAAAGTATTTTTGCTTGAAAGCCTGTCAGAAAATAACATCTTTTTAATTACATCGCACGAATTTTCTTTTGACATTGTTTTCTCAAAAAGAAAATAAAAATGTTACATCATCACAAGAGTTGTAGAGTTTTATAACATCGTTTTAACTTATTTTTCATGATAAAACCTCAGCTTCCCAATATCATGGAGTTGGTGGGAGTCGGCTATTCTGGATGGTTTGTCTACAGATATCTTCTCTTCGAGGTAAGATTATGTTGACTTAAGGACGGTTTAATTTATAATGGCCGTGATTATAGTTTTGTTGCATTCTGATTGTTTATATTTAACAAAAAGAAGAATCGTAACACTAGAGTATACTACAGTGAATTTATTTCGGTGTAGTTGGATGTTTGTAAGCATTATATGAATCAGTGTGTCCTGTTAATAATTCCTTTCAACGTAAAATACACTTCTTTTTGTTAGCCTTAGGCTGATTAAAATTTTCCTGGTGTTCAATTCTGAGTTGTTTTTTAACTTTTAACTTATCAAGGTTTCCCATTTAGTTTTCAGTTTTTTGTAACATGCGTTTGATCCTAATTTTAGTCGGGGTGGGGGGAAATTTGAACTTTTAAGAAACTGAAATTCATATATGCGTGTGGTTTTAACAACTTCTAACAAAAGTAGCTTGACAGAATAGTGTGATTGCATTTCTATATCTGTTAACCGTAACATAACAAAAAGATTGTAAGACCACTCTCAACCGTGAAACGTTAGTTTGTGTGTCAGTTGTGTCATCTCAGCGCCACATCACCACTTCCCAAACCGACACACAAACTGACACACCCCTACCAATGATGATGTGTCTCTTTCTGTGTCACTACACAAATATACCACCAAAAAAAATATAATAAAATAATAAAATAAAAAATAAAGGCCTCACACCACTTTGTCCCTTGTTCATCGCTAAACCAAAGCAGCTCCAATGACGACCAAACGACACACCCGTGCCATCGGTGTCAGTGTCACTTAAGTGACACTCGTCGGTTGACCAAACCGACGAGCCGTTGGCAGTGGTCTAAGCTGTATGTGATCATAGCAAGAGTTGTAGTTTGAAGATGCTATTTTCTTTCTTCTAATTTCTTGTTTGCATCTTGTATCAAGTATACACATCATGTTAATTGATTTTACATGACTAGTGTTTATATTTAAAGTTACCTACATTTTTAGTCTTTATGGTTTGCCGGATGTTCCATTTTTAGTTCATTAGTTTGAAAAATATCGGGTTTGGTCTATAACGAAACACCTGTTACGTGTTTAGTCAAATTTTAACGGTTACCGTTAGTTTGACTATGTTTCATGGTTAATTAAAAGGGTATTTTTGTCTCTTCTAATATTTTAAAAAATAGTGAGTCCCAGTAACAAACATCATAACATACACACACGCACCCTTTTCCTTTCTTCAGGAAACAAGTAAGAAATAGGTTTAAATGGTGTGTGGAGTTTGCGTTGGTGAAAAAAAAAATAGGATTTTTTATTATTATTATTTTTTATTCTTATTATTTTTAATCTATAATGAAGTGATAATAGAGAAATAGAATTAGGGGTTGATACTTCCACATTGCAATTTACTACATCCACATTAAAATCATGCATAAAGACAAAATATTTTTTGTCATGATGCATGATTTTAATGTGGATGTAGTAAATTGCAATGTGGCAATATCATTTGACATAGAATTAATAATAAGAGTTAATAGAATAATTATTAAAAAATAAATAAAATAAAATAAGGAAAATTTTTTTTGAAGAAAGGGTAGTTTGGTCCTTCTGTAATATCAAGATGAGGGTATTTTGATCACTTTGTACCTTTTTAACTGGTCAATGAAAAAATCGATCAAACCCACCGTGACCGGTGTTTAATTTTGTACCAAGCGATATTTTTCAAACTAATTAACTGAAAATGAAATACCGCAAACCACAATAACTCTTATATTTATTGTTCCTTTTATCTTTTGGGCTTTAGATCCTTATCTTATACAGAGTAATTGATTTCACTTTAAATAATTTTCAGTCAACCAGGAAAGAGTTGGCTACAAGTATAGAGTCACTCAAGAAGGAGATAACAGAGTCATAGAATGAAGGTTTTTTTTTACTTTTCATTTCTGTATTTCGATATAAAGTGCATGTGTATAATGTATCATAAAACATAATAATGTCGTGTTTATAAATATACGGAAAGTTGAAACAAGAAACTATGTATGGTTAATCAAGTTTAGTCTCCACCTCTAATCTAATGGATATGTCACAATCATTATTAATCTAAAGAATAAATACTTGTCTCCGACCTCCTTGTTGAGTGGTGGCTTCGCTATTATAAGCTACTTCTAACTATGAGCTCCAGCTACCTCTTTTGTATGCCAACAAATAGCTAGTGGTATAACAAGATATACCATGATTCGATCTCTCATAGAGAGTAAATCCAAAGGACTTTTACGTTGAAGTAAATCTCGAGGGATCTACGTTGAAAGTACATCTAGAGGCGTTTTATGTACTGTAAAGGTTTACGCTTATAACCAAGAATGCCAAACGCTGATGACTGAGGTAGGATTATAAACAGATATCACAAGTGGCAGCTTAACATTTTAATGCATATGTGAAACCAAACTGTAACAAGAATGGATTCCAACTTGCCAACAGAAAACTGCTATAAATTCACAGTCGGGTCACGAACTATTGTTTTAAAAAGATATTTTCAAACTTGAAACAGATTGCTTTATGCAAACAAAAATATTCATTTTCCGTTTCAGGTCTAGTTGGGAGTCGCCCAAAACTGGTTTAATATATTTATGGGTTGAAATGAAACCTGGAAGCTTTACCAAACCCAACCTAATTTATGCCAAAATGACTATCTCCAACAAGTTAGAATTTCATATATGATAACCTCCAACTGACATTACCAGTTACCAAGCAAAAAGTTATCTCCAAAATCCAGGATACCGATTTACAATTTTCTCATTTAGCACCCGTTAAATTACCACTAGTTTAAAACATTTGTACCCATCATAGCAGCAGAAAAACCCGTCACTTGTTAGTTTCAGTGCTTAATCGTAAGCTCAGCCCTAAGATGCAAAATCCCATCGATAAAGTAGACGCTATCTTCCCCTATAAACGAAGTCCAAGGAATTGCAAACAAGTTACGATAACCAACAGCTTTTCCACCTGTAAATGTGTAATTCCCTTTATATTTGCTAACATAATCTTCAACAGGCTTTGACCTCACTGCAAACTCATAGTCAACCGCAAAAGTAACTGACCCTTTTTCCTGCATCCCGAGAAAAAGCCCGAAACAGTGAAACGAGCTTTGTTGGTCCATATTGCAATGAGCAGATAAGAAAAAACCTTGACCGCCTAAATGAAACGCTTGTGAATACACCCTTCCAGCAGGAAACAAACTTGCACACTCGTCACGTTTTAAATCTAAGTACACTACACACTGTGGGCGTGGCTGTTCGAACACAACAACCTTAACGGGTCGGTACTTGTAGGCCCGTTCAATGAACCGGTGGTTAAGAATATGGTTGTCATCACTGATGAATGTACGTTGTTTGTGAGGGGTTTCGGCTTTGAAAAAGAGTGCTTCGACTACGGATTTTTGGGCAAAGTCATGGTCAAAGTCACTGCAAGTTAGCACTTTCCTGAGCTTTCTGCATGACATGTGAGGGAAACGGATATATTGAGCAAGGCGGGTCCCGAGAATTTCACGGCGATCTTCTATTCTTGGGTAATGAATCCGAGACCACTTGAGGACAAAATCGTAAACTGCATCCTCAGATGCTATTTGGAGATCATCACTAGCTAAAAGTGCCTCCACACCAGCAAGGGGCAAGTTAAGAACCTCTTCTTGAAACCTGCCATTTTTAAGTAGTAACAGTAATCAGTTTATGGTGTTTTTTTTTGGTAACTATGGTTTCCGACCTTTTAGCCAACTAATCCACGGGGTTTGAACCCACCACCACACAGATTCAATCCGGGTAAAGCCCTCCGTTTTTAAGAGGTTGGTGTGGCCACTTCAAGGTTGTTTGCACCTAGCAGGAATTGAACCTGTGACCTCACACATTTTAGTGATGTTAGTCACTAGGCCTTTACCACTAGGCCACCCCTGAGTGGTTAGTTTATGGTGTTAATATAAGGTGAAACTGGCCTCCGTTCTCTGACTATTTAGGGGTCAAATAATCAGTTTAGGAGTTATTTATAACATCACTGAATCTGATTATGTACTTACTCATTGGTTATTCACTTATTCTACATGTCAACCCTTCAATGATTAACAAAAATGACCAAAGACTCGGAACAACTGATTATCAGAATATTAAAACTTCATATAGCAGGAGCACATCCCAACACCATCTCCTATGACCCTTTTGTTACAGTTGATTATTTAGGGTACTTTGCTTTACTAATTCATGATCAAATATTTTCGTTACACCATTTTGACCAGTTATGTTGATATTTTTACCTGACTGATCCTCTATTTCTCGACATTTGTCGCAAAATAAGATCTGTTTTGAATCACTTTTTGGTTCAAAAAGTCACTATTTCTACACTAACAATAAACCACAAAATATAAACTATGCGGCAAAAAAGAAATCTGCGACAACATTTCATGAAATGGGGGTTAATTTGGTATAAGTTTTAGAAATGTTGATAATATTTCCATAAATTATGTACCCAATCAAACATTTACAGTTATCAAAGGAAGCTTACTTGGTCATGTCTTTATAGCGAACAGCCAGGAACTGCTTAGCCGCATCAGTTAATGGTTTAACTGCTTCAGCCATTAGAACTGTGGAAGGAAGATCAAGATAAAGTAGCGCTGATTCAGGTGTCATTGGCAGGTTTCTCAACAAACGGCTACAATATCGCATGCATGAAGCAACCTGGAATTTATCAGCGGCCATCAGTACATCAAGAAGGGCAGGAGCTGTAGTCGCTGTTAAAGTATTGCTGTAGATAAAGTTTAACAGTTCCATAAAGGCAGCTTCCTCTGTTCATAAACCAAAAGTAAATAATAAAATTGATGTTAAATGAAATATATAAAGGGCACAAGTAGAATTTAGATCACAGCAAACAAGCCAACCAATGAAAAGATTCTCAAATTGATCATACCTGAGGCATTAATCCGCACATTTACATGCCGCTCTTCTGACTCTCTCATCCCATTTGAAAATAACTGCAGGAAAATTTATCAGAAAAACTAATTAAATTTTTTCTTATGAAGTACAAACTCTAGAACCAGAAAAAATAATGCTAGATTAACGATATACCTTGTAGAAAAATGGACTTCTTGCAGCTAAAATTGGAGAGCTAATATGTAAGGTTTCAACTCTCACGACCGTTGAGCACTCCATGTTCCAGCTTGAATCATTGTCATTTGCAGCTTCATCTGATAAAGTACAAGTACAAACACAAACAAAAAGGGGCCTTAACATGCATCGACTTTTGCAATACCATTTTCGAATACTATGTGAAACTGATTTATAGGCTTTTTTTAAATTCTTAATGAATATTAAACTTGTATAAATTGAGAATCAGCAGTTAAATGTGAAGAACAATATTTCATTCGATGAAAAGAAATAGCATCATCAGCAATTTGATGTGATTTATACCTGATGGTGGCTCTTCGATCATCGCTGCGGGTTCTTCATCCTGATTTTCAGGGTCCACGCCATCATCAGGCTGATTGAGAATTTGTTCCTCTGGATACTCAGCAGCAACGTCTACAGCTGTAGACACTATGAACACAATACTGGTGTCAGTAGAATATCATGTGCATGCATTTAAAACATCTAAGATTACGCATATGGTCATGCACACTGTTGCAACATGCAGAGCACTCATCTACAGAAAAACTATGTGTTTCAAGACACTATCACACTACATAACATGTCTATAGAAGATGAGTACAATATATAGGAATGAGATGTATTATAGGAGGTTCTGTATGTGTTCCATTATTTTTAATTTATTTATTTTGCCTTTCTGGCCTGAAATTACCAGAACTATAGCAATGTACAACTTGTGTTCACGATGTTCAAGTCATTTATACAGTCATTCTAATTCGAAAATTTAACCCATAAAATCCTGTTGTGAGTTTGTGACAGTGAATACAGACATAACCGTGAGTTAAGAACGCACATTATCTTCTTTCTGTGGCACTAACCATATATTTTTAGTGGATATATGCTATGACATTAAATAGTGAATTTATCCATTGATAGATATATACCCAATGTAGTCAAAGGCCCTCGATTGGGTCGACTAGTCCCTCAGGCCAGGCCCTAGCAGCCATCTCGCCTTATCATACTCAGGCCAGGTCACTCCAATATTTGTCGGCGTTACACTCTTGCTACGAGGATGATGTGGTCTGATGTCACACACTGGTCAAACTTTTTTATTTGAGGCACAAAATTGTCCCTCATGTTAGATAGTCATTTGATGTAAGATTCGGTTTTGGGTCCACTTTGAATATGTAGTATAGAAGCCCTCTCATCTATGACGCCGTATTAACACCATACATCATTGTGTGAATACTCTTATTGCTACAAGAAATCGTCTAGAATTTGTTTAAACTTATTTATCTTGTATATTTAGCTATTTAACTAAAAAAATTGAAGCTTTGAAGGTACACATGCTTGGTATGCATATAACAGTAAGCTTTCATGATAATTGTTTATATGTTAAGACACTATCATATGAATAATCTGCAAAAGTTCACTCGGGCCCTTGCCTTTTGCCGCCTCTCGACGTTAAGTCCCTAGGCAAGGCACATCGACTTAAGGTCGCTTTTATTTATACTGCCAGTTACATGTTAATTTATGTGATTCCTAGTCAATTGTACAGATTGGTTCATGCATATCTAATCACCACAACTCCAACACCTAATTGCTGTATGTACAACATGACCTTTTGACGGTTGGGTACCACCATGACAACTAAGCTAGTAAGCTACATTCAGGATTAATAATTTTCAGCATGATCTACATCCTCTTGAACCACTTAAAACACAAATAATGGAGCACATCACACAACCTAACCTAACCTAACCCACTTTAACGCGCCGGCATTCTTTTTTCAAATTTATCACTAACAAGCACAAATGCAAGTCAAATGAGACAGCTGGTGCAGTACTAAGTAACAATAATTCAATTGACAATGAACAACCATCAGGGAAGCTTAAAAGATTACACTGGTCATAAAATAACGGATAGAAAAATGGAACACCCTTCCTGACAGCTCAGATGGACTGAACCGCCTTAAATCACAATTATTAAGCAGAAAATACAAAACATCATCTATATCTAACTGATAGAACACCACACCAGCATAATCATAATTATACCTAACCATATAAACCTTGTTATCTTATCCACAGCAATTGCCTTCTATACCAACTAAATCCTACCCTATGCATATTCCTTATGAAATTCTACACCAACATAATCTTTCAATCACCAAATCACGTTACTCCAAAGCACTTCCGCCAACCTCCTTTTTTTCACATTGAATCACTCACAAGCACAAACACAAGAATTCAAAAGTCAGACCACTGGTGTGATCCATAATAATCCTATCACCAATATGCAACTATCAAGGAAGCTAGAAGATCACACTATACAAATAACTCCCATTTATCAATCAAAACCTAAAACTGCATCTATTTTTTGACCAGTTGAACATTGCACAAATATATCCTTGTAAAACGATATTTTTACCCTAACCTTATTATCTTATCCACAGCATTTACCTTCTTAAGAAAGTCAATTCAACCCTATGCAAAGTTGCAAACTACTATATTCAATTCTATACCAGCAACATATTTCTATCACCACTAATCCAAAGCCATCGGCAATAATAACTAAACACCATTATGCAACCATTTACAACAAAACCGACAATAACGCTACACAACGTACTCACACAATCTACAAATACTCTAATTCCAATAACATTCTCTAACTACTTCCTCTAATTCCAAAACATTCTTAAACTACTACTTTCTTAGAATACACAGTACCTTAAACCAGCAAGAATCGTGTATTAACCAGCAAAATCAGTTAACCGAAACCGCCATATTAATCACATTCAAACACAAGAACCGCAACATCTCGTCAATAACTATCAAAAACTTAGCTCTCCTAATCAAGCACAAAATCTATTACCACACCAGTCTCTCTCAAACACAGAACAAAAACGACAATGATAACGCTTTTCACATTGCTCATACATAAAGATACTCCTAAACTAACAGTCTCAAAATATCAAACAAAAGCGCTGTTACTATAATAACGATTTTCACAGTAATCTTACACAACATACAGATAGCTCTAAATACTCCTAAATACACTCAAAAATATCAAACAAACAGAAATCATGTCACGATAATTACAATTCTCACAGTACTCATACAAAACATACAGATAACTCAAACACATAAACTAACAGTCTCTCGAATTATTGAACAAAAACCACAACCTAACGTTAATCACCTTTCTCATACACAACATTCAGCAAACTCTAAATACTCGTGAACTATCCGAGCACCTCGAAATATCAAACAAAAATGACATTACAATAATATCGCGAAAACATACATAATAAACATATATAGCTTAACCAGCTAGTAACATTCATACACATTTACATAAACATCAAATTACTATCAAAACACGAAACAAATACACATTATCAACATACAGATAGCTCTTAAATACTCCTAAACTACCAGAGAGCCTCGAAATATCGAACAAAAACGATTTCTAACCTCGAAACATTCATTACTCATTATCATTAATATAAATACACCATCACATTATTATCAACATACGCAACAAGTACTCATTCATTTCAAAAGAATTATAAAAAAGTAACTCACTCGTTATCTAATTAAATAAATATTATACTCCTATCGACAAATGTTCAGTAAATTACAATTACAACTATATACATTTATGAGCCATGAATACTATTCATTAGAGAAATTTATCATCGTTATAGATATTCCGTTCTGTTATACAATTAATAACCAATACGCATGCATATACATTATAGATATTCCGTTCTGTTAAGACACAATAATTACTGTTTTCTATTTTTGTTTCTATCCTTTTATATAAAATGTGGAAAAAAATTGATATCTCCTTATTTTTACAAAATGTTATTTGATTTTTATAAAGTTTTAAAATATAAGTTCTAATGGATTTTTTTTTAAACACTTAAGGTCTAGACAATTATACCAAAAGACATTACAAAGCATAAAAACCAAAATTCTATAACGTTTATAGTTATGTTAATATTTCATACGTTGAGAAATATGGATTGTATAAAACTTTTTACAAATAAGATTACGAAGGATAGGAATCAAGTTTTATGTCATCTAAAGTTTTGTTAATGTCGTATGTCGCAAAAGATGAATTGCATTATGTAATTCCTAATTCGATTACATGTATATTTAGTTCTACGTGATAATATAGCAACTCATGTCTAACCAGTACTGAACTGATTTATACATATGCTTACACGTTCCACTTTTTGAAGAAAAGCACCGTACTAATCTAACTAAAGAAATTAATACACAAAAAATATTGGATATAAACAAATCAATGAAATATAATAAAATAACATTTATAAATTCTAACTAAGAGTGTTATATTAAAGCGTATAAAGTTTATCTCAAACACTTCGCGCACATTTATATAAATATTAATAATGCTAAATAGTTCTAAACTAACAGTCTCGAAATATCAAACAACAACAACGCCTCTCCCAGTAATCATACAAATATTCTAACCTCCAAAAAATTCATACACATTATCAACATACAGATAGCTCTAAAATACTCCTAAACTACCAGAAAGTCTCGAAATATATAACAAAAGCGATTTCTAACCTCGAAACATTCATTACTCGTTATCATTATATAAACTATCACATTATTATCAACATACACAACAAATATTCAGTATATTCTCAACAACTAACTAGCTAGAAAACATTCACGCAACGCACATTTATATAAATATTAAATCGTCAACACACGGATAACGCTAAATAGTTCTAAACTAAAACGCCTCTCACAGTACACATACAAATATTCTAACCGCCATAAAATTCTTACACATTTATATAAAAATTATAAAATTAGCATATGCAACAATTTATAAAAATTTCAAAAGGTTTAAATAAATAAATTTATAAAAACTCACGGTTATCTTTTTTAAAATCATCACGACGTCGTTTCCGATTGCGCGCCCAATCGGCTAAACTGGTACAACCATCACCACCGCCACCGTCATCTCTACAATCTAACGGCTCCGTCACAATCTCAATCCGCAAAATCCGATCGGAGAAATTACTGTCGTTGAAGGCGAAAGCGAATCCACCGTGACTGTGTTCAGGTGAAGGTATCGTGACTTGATTGTGATTTGAATTATGCATTTTTGTGTGTGTGAATTGATAAGCCCTAATTAATTTTGTTGAAAGAGTTTGTTAAGGGGGAGATGATGATGGAGGAGGAGAAAATGTGTTCGGTTTGGTGTTTGGATGTGTGAAAGGGGACAAGGTTTGGATTTAGAGGAAAGTATTGTTTTTTACTTTTTGTAATAACAATTTACTTTGAGTAAGTATGGGTTAATATGATAACTTTTTTTTTTTTTGGTGACGGAGTTAAGGAAGAGATTTTGTGTTAAAAAAAAAGTTGTGATTTTGTCAAATATTTTATAAAATAATTATTTTTTTTGAAGAAAACTAAATAAATTAGGGCCTAGAAATGTATTTAATTTGAGTAAACTTAGGGCTGAGCAACCTCGACCGACAACCGTCCCAATCCCGACCATTCCCGGTTGTCTCGAAACCGAACCGAGCACACTCGGTTCGGGACTCGGTTTGCGTTTTCCGGCGAATCGGTTTTGGGATGGATCGGTTTCAGGCCGGTTCGGGATGGAAACCGAAAAAACAACAAATAAAACCGAGAAATCTGACCGATCCCGACATGTCAGGACTGTCTCGATACCGCACCGACTGTTTTCGGGTCGGGAGTCGGTTTGGTTTTCCGGCGAAATCGGTTTCGGGATTTGTCGGTATCGGGTCGGGACGGGACGGGACCGGCCCGATGCTCACCCCTAAGTAAACCNTTTTTTTTTTTTTTTTTTTTTTTTTTTTTTTTTTTTTTTTTTTTTTTTTTTTTTTTTTTTTTTTTTTTTTTTTTTTCTCTCTCTCTCTCTCTCTCTCTCTCTCTCTCTTTTAGACTAAAACTTTTTTATACTTGTCATCTCAACCTTTTATAGTTAAAATAATAAAATATTATTCAAATTAATCCAGCCTTTTAACAAATACGCTTATTGGTGAAACTTGTAACATATTCTATTAAAAATAATTCAGCCATATTCAAATTATAAACAACCATATGAACTCGTGATGTTCTTTGTCATGACAAATACTTAATGGCTCCTTCATCAATATCGAACACATGTTATCAATGATTAATGATTTTTCTTTTCGTTTCAAATTATGCAAACGTGCTTTTAGGTCATTTCACTTTACAAATACATATACAACTATCTTACCAAACAATAGCATAAAACTAAATAGCAATAGCTTGTAGTTATCATCCTCATTTACCAGTTATCAGCTTGCAGTTACGAGTTATCAGCTTACAACTATCATTTTATAGTTAGTTTTTCCAAACAACCTTATGTCATCGTACAAGTACAATACTCGTGCGTTGAACGGGCCAAACTTTTTAACTTTTTAAATATTTTCACGCTCACTTTCAACAATTACAAACCAAGTAATATTAATTGAACCTAAAGTTGAAAAAAAGATATGCCATATGTATCCAAAGTCCATGCCTCGTAGAGGGTTTCGCCTTGACGTTGTTGGAACATCAAGATATCATTCCTTAGCTTGGTAGTTCTACCCGGTGGGAAAAAATGAGCAAGGAAGCGAGTTGTGAGATCATCCCAAGAGGTGATGGATCCTGCGGGTAGATGCTCTAGCCATTGACTAGCATGGTCTCGCAGAGAGAATTGAAAGAGACGCAGTCGGGTCGTCTCTCGAGTTTCAACATCAAGGTCTATGGAATCTACGATCTTAAGAAAGTCCTTGAGGTGTTGATTAGGATCTTCGGAACGAGTTCATATAAAGCGCATCGCATTTGCACCAACCGGATGGGTCGGATGCAAGGGAATACAAATTGGTAATAAGAGTGAGCTCAATGGTTTCAATAGCCTTAGTGCTAGGAGGATATCGTCCCTAAAATTAAGGACTCATAGGAGGTATGGTTTGGTTGGTGGTGCGCGATTGTTGGGAGTCAAGTATTACCACTTCCATAGATGTGATGGAATTGTTAGAACAAGCACACGAAGAATAAAAATAAAGATAAAAAAGAAAACCTAAAGAAAAATAAAATAAAAAACTTTTCCCCTTGTCACTAAAAGGAATCTAGCAGGACCTAATAAATAAAAATTCAATGACCAAAATAACTAGTCCCGGAACCCCTAAAAATTTGATCGCGGATTGCGCAGACACGACTGGGGTGTGCTGGGACGTAGGGTCTCAGAGAGGGAGATCGGCGGATGAGAAGCGTTCGCAATACCACGGAGGAGGCGGGCGGAGGTGGCGACTGACCGGGGCCTTGGGTAGGCTGATACGCCGTGTGACGATGGCAAGATGACCGCTCGCGTCGGGAGGGATAGGTGAGAGTCGTGCTCAATGCTCAGAAGAATAGGTGTTTCCGTGGTGAGAGGGATTGACATTTATCAGGTGTGGGTCGTAGGAGGAGGTGGAGGGGGAATGAAGTTCGGGGTTGGTTGTGTGAGTTGCTTCTGTTGGGAGACTGTTTTGTAGGGAAAGCACGGGGGTGAAGAATTCCGGTGCTGGTGCCGAGGGAGGGGGGGCGGCGGAATGTGAGGTTGCTAATGAACGTGAACCGATCAAGGGCTACCGGCTTCGTGTAGGAAGCGTAAGGGTGGGGTGCGGAAAGTGAGGCGCGCGCTAGGGTCGTCGCACAAGAGGGGAGGGCTGCGAGCACTCCGGCCGTCTAGACCTCCAGAGCGGGTCGGGAGCGCCGGCGGTCGGCCGTTGCTAGTCTGAGCGGGTGGGGAGAGTTCTACTAGGTTGAGGGCGCGACCTTGTTTCAAGTTGGACGGGGTTAGTCCAGGCTTAATACGGTCGCCGGTTGGGGGGTGTGTAGCGAAGGTTGCTCGAACGTCCGTATGACCGAGCTCCCGCGGTACTGGCACTCGACTCTATCACGTCCGACGCGGTGAAGCAGCCCTAACATGCCCGGGATGCAGCATATGCGCGTCCGCTCAGGTGCATGGATAAATAAGCCAATTACGACTTAGTACACCTTGGGTTGCGTCTGGGTAACCGTTCAGACGCACAGGTCTACGGATTGAAAGTATCCAGTTTTCTTAAGCTTAAACATCGATATCATTCAACTAAAACAAGACAAAGAACGACAAGAATCTATAGGAGATAGAGACCAATTGGGAGTGCGTATTGAGAGGTGTGACAGCCGGTTGTGATGCGAGGTACGATAGAGCAAGTACATCTAACAGGAGAGCTCGATAGGATCTGTAAGGCAGTTAAGTGTAGTATAGAGGAAGGTTTCACCACAACGTAAAGGGACACAAGGGTGAAGGTTAGCAACACATAGGGCCATCAGAGAAGGGACGAGCAACGTTGAGTGAATCATGATGATGAGCTGGAACTAGCAGGGTAGATGAGTAGGATGTTGAACAGAATAATAAGCATAACATGAGTACGAGGTGTGTTTATGGCATGTTAAGACTCTAAGTGCTGGAAAAACCTACATCCTGGGGTGGGGGCCGGAGAGAACTAAGAACATGCGGGACTTAGGTTGCACCCTAACCCTAAAATCGGACTTAGGGTTTGGGGCTTGAAACTAATGAAGTTATGAGGCTGTATTTATAGGCAATTTGCTGTCCGAGTGGTTCTGACGGCGTCAGCCCGTATAACGTGATGGCCATTAGGTATAAGCTTGACGCCGTCACCAGGCCGTCACGTTATAAACCGTTCTGGCTTATCAAGGCTTGACGGCGTCACATCCAAGCTTGACGCCGTCAAGGGTACTATTCTAGCAGACTTTAGCACTTTGTCGAATTCTTCACTTTTATGCTCCAAAAACGTCCCAAAATGCTTCCTTTTCCAGAATTTCTCTCCAAAGTACCTAAAATGACAAAAGGGACGATTTAGGGCAATAATTGATCAAATAAATACGATTTAGGGCTTAAATGACCCCCGAAAAGCGGTACACTTTTTGCCTTATCAAATACCCTTACACTTGAGATTTGCTTGTCCTCAAGCAAATGCGCTTTTATTCTAATCAAAATACAAGTTAGGGGTCATTTAACACTAATATAAAAGTTATTACAACAAATAATCGTTCTACTTTAATCATAATAAGCACGGAGATTACACACTAGCACCTCACAAGTAGTGTTTAGATACTCACATCTCTCAGGTGTCATAGAATTATATCTCATAAATGAAAATGAACAATATCTCTCTCACTACCTGTCATAGCAAATAGATTACCATAGGCTTGGGAAAGGATTGAAAACCTTCTCCACTAGGCGTAAGCACCTAAGATAAACTATCAAAGAGGGTTTTACAAAAAGGGTTGTAATGAGGTGTAGGGATATGATAAACATGGTTTTGTTGGATAAGGGATATTTTACTGGTGGCGAGTTAAAGATCTTGATTAATTACATGTACAATATGGCGTTGCTAAGCCAAGACTAGACTCGACTAACGCTAATAAAAAACTAATGAAAACATAAAATAAACGGTATGGTAATTCGTATGTTTTTTTTTCCATACACTCTTGCCCTACCATCCAAAATAATACATCATAGGGGCCTCGGTTCTCCCCTTACACTTGAACTTCTACATACTTTACAAATAACTATTCTAATGACTCGAATTAAGATAATCGAAACACTTGAAAACTCTAAATACTCGTGAACTATCAGAGAACCTCGAAATATCAAACAAAAATGACATTACAATAATATCGCGAAAACATACATTAACATATATAGCTTAACCAGCTAGTAACATTCATACACATTTACATAAACGTCAAATTACTATCAAAACATGAAACATATACACATTATCAACATACAGATAGCTCTAAAATACTCCTAAACTGTCAGAGAGCCTAAAAAAAAAAAAAATAAATAAAAAAATAAAAAAATAAAACGATTTCTAACCTCAAAACATTCATTACTCGTTATCATTATATAAACACACTATCACATTATTGTCAACTTATGCAACAATTAATCATTCATTTCAAAACAATTATAAAAAACTAACTCACTCGTTATCTAATTAAATAAATATTATACTCCTATCAACAAATGTTCAGTAAATTACAATTACAACTATATACATTTATGAGCCATGAATACTATTCATTAGAGAAATATAACACCGTTATAGATATTCCGTTCCGCTATACAATTAATAACCAATACGCATGCATATACATTAAAAGAAGATATTTCGATATTAGGATACTTTCATCAAACACATTTACAATATTTATAATATATTAAGACACAATAATTAAATTTATCTATTTTCTCTATCTCTTTATATAAACTGTGGAAAAAAATTGATGTCTCCTTGTATTAAGTTTTAAAATATAGGTTCTTATGGAATTATTATTTATTTATTTATTTATTTATTTTTTAACACTTAAGGTCTAGACGATTATACCAAAAGACATTACAAAGCATAAAAACCAAAATCTATAACGTTTATAGTTATGTTAATATTTCATACATTGAGAAATATGGATTGTATAAAACTTAAGAATATAAGCGCTTATATCTATTTTTATAATTTGTGGTTTAGACTGTGTTTACAAACAAGATTACAAAGGATCGGAATCAAGTTTTACGTAACGTCTAAAGTTTTGTTAACGTCATCGTATGTCGCAAAAGATGAATTGCATTATGTAATTCCTAATTCGATTACATGTATATTTAGTTTTACGTGATAATATAGCAACTTGTGTCTAACTAGTACTGAGCCGATTTATACATATCCTTACACGTTCTACTTTTTGAAGAAAAGCACCGTACTAATCTAACTAAAGAAATTAATACACAAAAAAATATTGGATATAAACAAATCAATGAAATATAATAAAATAACATTTATAAATTCTAACTAAGAGTGTTATATTAAAGCGTATAAAGTTTATCTCAAACACTTCGCGCACATTTATATAAATATTAATAACGCTAAATAGTTCTAAACTAACAGTCTCGAAATATCAAACAACAACAACGCCTCTCACAGTAATCATACAAATATTCTAACCTCCAAAAAATTCATACACATTATCAACATACAGATAGCTCTAAAATACTCCTAAACTACCAGAGAGTCTCGAAATATCGAACAAAAACGATTTCTAACCTCGAAACACTCATTACTCGTTATCATTATATATATAAACTATCACATTATTATCAACATACGCAACAAATACTCAGTATATTCTCAACAACTAACTAGCTAGAAAACATTCACGCAACGCACATTTATATAAATATTAAATCGTCAACACACGGATAACGCTAAATAGTTCTAAACTAAAACGCCTCTCACAGTACACATACAAATATTCTAACCGCCATAAAATTCTTACACATTTATATAAAAATTATAAAATTAGCATATGCAACAATTTATAAAAATTTCAAAAAGTTTATAAAAACTCACGGTTATCTTTTTTAAAATCATCACGACGTCGTTTCCGATTCCGAGCCCAATCCGCTAAACTAGTACAACCATCACCACCGCCACCGTCGTCTCTACAATCTAACGGCTCCGTCACAATCTCAATCCGCAAAATCCGATCGGAGAAATTACTGTCGTTGAAGGCGAAAGCGAATCCACCGTGACTGTGTTCAGGTGAAGGTATCGTGACTTGATTTTGATTTGAATTATGCATTTTTGTGTGTGTGTGTGAATTGATAAGCCCTAATTAATTTTGTTGAAAGAGTTTGTTAGGGGGATGATGATGGTGGAGGAGAAAAGAAAATGTGTTTAGGTGTTTGGATGTGTGAAAGGGGACAAGGTTTGGATTTAGACGGTAAGGAAAATATTCTTTTGACTTTTTACTTTTTGTAATAACCAATTACTTGTAAAGTTTTAGAAAGATGTTATTTGGTGCTTGAGTAATTGTTAAAAATTAAAGAAGATACTTTCTGTTAAAAAGTTGTGATCTAGTCAACTATTTTATATAAACTAGACGATCGCACAGAGCGAAAGTGTATAGCAGCAAATAATTAAATTAATGAAATCGGGATTTTATTTTGATTGTTGATGCTAAACTTACAGGTTTAATTTATAGTTTTTGTGAGAAAAAAGCCTATGGTTATTAACAAAAAACGATAAAAGTTTAAGGGTTATACAATATTTAAAAATTATAATTTGGTTATAGATGATGTTACCAATTTTTAATCAACTGTATAATAGTCCACTAACATTACTTGTCATTTAAGAATTTAAGTTAAAGAGATATTATAGACAACCAACATTACTCAAATTTTAAGCATTTTAAGTTTAAAGAATGCATATACAAGCATTATAAGTAGTATAGGTAATTAATTTTCAATGAAAACTAAATCTGGAACTAAAAATGTTTTTAATTTGAGTAAATTACATGATTAGTCTCTATCATCGTTATACTATAACAAGTGCAATACCCGCGCGTTGCACGGGTCTCACTTTTAACTTCTTAAATATTTTCACAAAACTGCGTATATATTCAACAATTACAAACCAAAAATATTAAC
>LBNU01030722.1:20660-41043 GCA_014162995.1 Artemisia annua | reverse complement strand
ACCGCCCCTTTGATTTAAGGGGGCCGCCCTAGTATGAGGACCCAGGTTGCCAGAATTGGGTTTTTGGTGAGGTTTTTCCAGAAAGATGTTTGTTTTGGGGTTTGGTTTTGGGCAAGACCAACTTTTTAGGCAACTAGGCAAGCATTTTCATAGTGGAATTTACATGAAAAGTATACATGCAAGCAAATAAACATATAATCATAATTAAGCATGCATATTAAGGCAAATAAACAATTAAGCAATTAAAGGAACCTAAGGCAACTATTCTTAAGTGAAGGCACCTATTAGTGGCTAACTAGTGATGGAGCAAATGTGATCATGAAGTTCTTGATTTTGTTCCAGTGTGTGCCTATATGAAATAAATGTGGAGTAAAGATTGCTTCGACTCTTGTGAAGAATTAATAATAATCCTAAGAAACAATCTTTAGTCTCCTTGAATTAAATTTGCTTACTTCTAAATGTTATATATACGTATACATTAGATTATATACTTATAGATAACGAGAGTAATTCTATTATGCATGATTTTAGAAAAAATGTTTTTATCATTATTCAACAATGAGTTTTCCTAATTGTGAGAATGTTTTGGAAAAGAATTGAGGTTTTTATTGAAAGTATAATTATGCAAACAAAATATCTCAATTCCTGATTTTGTGCAAAACAGAATCCTAGACTCAGATTTGAGAAGAAAGAAAGAAAAACAAAGAACTTTTTACCATCAGATGGCCGGCCCCCTTAAATAGAGGCCGGTCCCCTTAATTTTAAGGGGGCCGCCCTTATATATTTAAGGGGTCCGCCCATCTGACACTTAAAAGTGTCCAGAATTTTGAAAATGTCAGAAAGTTTTGATCCTTCAAGAAAATTTAATCATTTTTTTCCATCATTCCTAATCCTAAACGCAAGTGGTTAAATAATTCACGCTTAAGGGGCTTAGTGAATATGTCGGCTATGCTATCTACCGAAGCTACCTTTTCTATAGTGATGTTTCCTTTTTGTACATTATCCCTAAGGAAGTGATAGCGTATTTCTATATGTTTAGTCCTAGAGTGTTGAACGGGATTCTTACTTAAGTCTATAGCTCCTTTATTATCGCACATAATGAGGATATTTTCTAACCTAATGTCATAGTCTACGAGAGCTTGTTTCATCCATAGTTATTGTTGACATGCCTTTCCAGCGCTTACGTATTCGGCTTCGGTGGTAGAAATAGCAAGAGCGGTTTGCTTCTTCGAAAACCAAGATGTTAAACAACATCCCATAAACGTGCAAATACCGCTAGTGCTCTTTCTATCTACGTAGTCTCCCGCATGATCCGAATCCGCATAGACAATGGTTTCTATGCCGGATCCCTTAGGATACCATAATCCTAAGTGTATAGTGCCTTTAATGTATCGGAAGATACGCTTAACCGCTTCTAGGTGAGAGGTTTTGGGATCCTCTTGAAAGCGAGCGCAAAGGCAAACACTATACATGATATCGGGTCTACTTGCCGTTAAGTATAGTAGACTTCCTATCATTCCTCTATACTTAGTATTATCTACGGACTCACCCTCTTCATCTCTTGTGAGTTTAATTTCCGTAGACATAGGTGTCTTAAGTGGTTTAGAGTCTTCTAGGCCAAATTTCTTAAGCATTTCCTTAATGTACTTAGATTGGTTAAAGAATATTCCGTCTTCTAGTTGTTTTATTTGTAATCCTAAGAAGAAGTTTAGTTCTCCCATCATACTCATCTCAAACTCATCATGCATGATTTTGGCAAATTCATCACACATTTCTTGACAAGTTGAGCCAAATATAATGTCATCGACATATATTTGAACAATGATAATATGAGGGTCACTTCTTTTAGTGAAGAGAGTGTTGTCTACCATTCCCATGGAATAATTATGTTTAACCAAGAATGCCTTTAGTCTATCATACCAAGCCTTTGGAGCTTGCTTAAGACCATATAAAGCTTTCTTTAGTTTATAAACATAATCAGGTTTTGCGAAGTCAATGAATCCTGGAGGTTGTGCCACATATACCTCCTCATTGATAAAACCGTTAAGGAATGCACTCTTCACATCCATTTGGTATAACCTAAAGTCTAGGGCGCAGGCATAAGCTAAAAGGATTCTAATGGATTCTAATCTAGCTACGGGGGCATAAGTTTCGTCATAATCAATTCCTTCTTGTTGATTATAACCTTGGGCGACTAACCTAGCTTTGTTCCTAGTTACTATTCCATTCTCATCTAATTTATTCCTAAATACCCACTTAGTTCCTATTATGGTCACGTTCCTAGGATTTGGGACTAGTTCCCAAACATCATTTGTTTTGAATTGATTTAATTCTTCTTGCATAGCCATAATCCAACTTTCATCCTTTAAGGCTTCATTTATATTCTTAGGCTCTATTGTCGACACAAAACAAAAGAAATTATTTTTGTCTTGCGCTTGTGATCTAAGTGTTCGTTGGTTTAGGTGACCTATGATGTTGTCTAATGGGTGTGACCTAGATTCCTTAATATTTATAACTTCGTTTTCTTCTAAATTTTCTTCTTCAATATCATTTCCTAAAGGTTTTGTTTTACTAACCTCAATAGCTTCTTCCTCTATAACATCATCATCTTCTAAGGGTAATGTCTTAGGTGGTGGAGGAGTTTCATCGAAGGTTACGTTTAAGGATTCTTCTACTTTCATAGTGTGTTTATTTAAGACTATATATGCTTTACTACTTTGCGAATATCCTAGAAAGATTCCTTCATATGACTTAGGGTCGAACTTAGTAAGATAATCCTTTGTGTTAAGAATGAAACATTTACTTCCAAATACCTTAAAGTAGCCTATGTTTGGTTTTCTACCTCTTAGTAACTCATAAGGAGTTTTTCCTAGTATTCGTCTAATAGACACCCTATTAAGTATATATGTTGAAGTATCTACGGCATGGCACCAAAATTTTTGTGGGATAGATTGCTCGTTTAACATAGTTCTACTCATTTCTTGTAAAGTCCTATTTTTCCTTTCTACTACTCCATTTGATTGAGGTGTTCGTGGAGCGGAAAAGTTGTGAGATATTCCATTTAAATCACAATATTTTCCGAATTGTATTTCGTTATCAAATTCCCTACCATGGTCCGTCCTAATTGAAACTATAGAGCATCCTAGCTTATTTTGTATCATTTTACTAAATGTCTCAAATTTATCAAAGGCCTCGGTTTTATCGCTTAGAAACCTAGTCCACGTGTATCGTGAATAGTCATCTACTATAACTAACGTGTAGCGATTGCCACCGTAGCTCCGCACCGCGGATGGACCGAAGAGGTCCATATGAAGTAGTTCTAAGCATCTATTGGTGGATACTATATTCTTAGCTTTATGACTAGCATGTGCTTGTTTTCCTATCTTACAGGCATCGCAAAAGTGTTGATTATATTTTAGGCTAGGCAAGTTTCTAACCAGTTACTTAGACACAATGATTGTATTTGTTTCATGTTTGCATGACCTAATCTCCTATGCCACAAAGTGGAGTTTTCGTCTAAGGTTGCTAGGCATATCCTATCTTCCAGTTTATCTCCTAGTTTCATGACATATACGCCACCTTTCCTAATTCCTCTACCTATGACTTTATCATCCTTAATAATAACACTATTCTTATCGGTAAAGGTAACCCTACACTTATTGTCTCATATTTGTCCTACACTAAGCAAGTTATATGTTAAGTTATCTACATGTTCAACATTTTCAATAGTTAGGGAGTCTTGAGAGATCGTACCTTTGCCTATGATTTTTCCACGACGATCACTACCAAAAATAACATTACCTCCATTGTATGCTTTGTATGTAGAGAATAGCTTGCGATTCCCCGTCATGTGTCTTGAGCACCCGCTATCCTTTACCCATTCATCGGGCTCCAAATTTATTCCTAGGCAAATTTCATTTGATGCTTGAGCAACGAAACATTCTCCTTTGGTCTTTTTGTCTTCATCATCAAATCTTTTTCTTCGTGTTGTTTTCCTTTTATCTTGTGCTATTTGTCGCTTTTTAATGAGTCTTTTAAACTCTTTGACAACCTTTGCATATTCTTCGTCTTCACTTTCGGAACTAGAATCGTCATCGTCATCGTCACTTAGTTCCTTCTTGGTTGGCATCTCTATATAGTCTTCTTGTTCATTCTTGTCATGACTCATGTTGTTTTCGGCATCATTACCTACATATAAGACATTTGAACTAGTAGCACTTGTACTTATTTCCACTAAATATTTATCTACAATAATTTCTTTTGCTACTAACTCATGTGCAAATTTTTTTTTGGCTTGACATTTTTCTTGGTGATATTTTAAAAGATTTTTCCACATGTCGTTTGCCGTTTGACAAAAAAATATTCTTTCATATTCAACATTTGGTATAGCTTTGTATATAATAAATTTTGCCAAGTTATTTTGTTTTTCAAAATAAGTATTTATTGATTTAATATCACCAATTGAAATGACATGCCAAAGATTATAGTCTATTGATTTCACATAACTTTCGAATTGATTTTTCCATGTAAGAAAATTTTCATTTTCTAGAAATGGTGGTTTAAAAACAATTTTCCCTTCTAAATATTTTTCCAATTTCATAGATCGATTTCAAGTTTTAAAATACAATATATTTTAAAAATCTTGTTTGACGTGGCTCTTGATACCAATTGTGGAAAACTAGAAGGGGGGGGTTGAATAGTTTTACGCCTTTTTGATTTATTAAACTTTGTTTATGAAAACACCAATCCGAACTTTATATGATACCAAAAGACTTGCACAATTATAAACAATGATAACAACAAGTATATAATATGACAATTATGTAAGTAAGCAAGTAAAAAGATAGAGATGGAAGGATGGCACCGTGAGACAAAGGATTTATAGTGGTTCGGCTACGAATCTCCTCTTCGTCCTACTCCACTCCCCGAGCACCTAACTCGGGAGTTTTCTTCACTATGTCAACAAGCTCCCTTATGGCGGAGAAAACCTTACACAACTTTTGCTTACACCGGCTTAACGACACAAAGCTAAATGTCGGGTCCTAATAGTAGCTAGAACCAATCTCACAACACACCACGACTTCTTCACAACTTGAGCACACCACAACTTCGTCACTACTTCTTCACAACACAACTTCTTCACTACTTCACTACTTCACTACTTAATCTTCACCACTACCCTACTTCTATTCACAACTAACACTCCTAGAACTACTTATAATGTTCACAACACAACTACACAAGAGCTATACACAATATACACAATCAATATACAATACTTCTTAAACTTGAGGTTGAAGGAGTATTCTTCTCTTGCACTTTGGATGATGGTGGATGATGAGGGATTGAATCACTTGAAACAAGGATTAGTAATCTAATGATCAAAGGGTTTTGGAAGATGTTTAGAGAGATTTAGATCTGAAAATTTTCGTGCAAGAGGTGAGGAAAAATACCAGAATTAAGGTGGTATTTATAGGAGAAAAATTCTGACATTTTCTGACACAGGAGCGTGGCCGGTCCCCTTAATTGTGGCCGGCCCCCTTAAAATTAAGGGGGCCGCCCCTTATAATTAAGGGGGCCGCCCAGCTGTAACGGCCAGATTTTTTTGTCTTTAGTGGGGAAAGTTTATTTGGTGAAAAACTAACTGATTTTGGTTAAAAATTTGAATTCATATATTTAGTATGATTAAAACATTTTTCTTTATTACCAAAAGTGTTTTTCAAAAATATATAATATGTTTATATAATTAAATAAACTTTGTAATAATTAATTAAATACCCCTTTGATCATGAGATGTATTAAGCACTTGTTTATTCATACCTTAAGTGATTAAGTTGGATATAATGATATAAAGTAGCTTAATACTTGTTTACGTAGTAATCTTACGTTTAATGATTTTACATTTTGTGATCGTCAAAACGTAGAGATATCGAAAAATATAAATAACGTTTTTATGCATTATTTATGTCAACAAAATGATTCATCGTTCTTTGTTCTTTGTCTTTAATGATGTGATAGTGATCAAGTGATGTCGTAATCTGCCATTCGTCACTTTCTTTGCCTCCAGTGGGTTCGCGCCTTTCCAACATACTCATACATCTTTGACGTTGGTGCTTTCATACATTCGTAGCTCTTATTTATTTGTTGAAGATTCTTTGTGTTGACGTAGAATCCTTCTTTGACTTTAACAATGTGTCGATCTTTTGATGAGAGCTTTCTAAGACATTGAGATGTAGGTATGAGCATGTGGAAGTTTGGTGTTCAGGATGGTGGTTGTACCTGCATTGAAACAGTTAGCAATAATATACGTACTTACAGGTTTGGAGTTAGAGATTGTCAACAGCATAGTGTGAAGACTCCTTCTAATCCTTACCAAGGCCGTTCCTAATCGGATACCCCCTAGAGGGCTTACACAGACATACATAAGTACACCCACGATTAGGTGAGTCGCTGGAGATCACCCCACGACTGTAGACCATTTGGAACCATCATAAACACTAAGCGTAATCCACAAGGAATTACCGAAGTGACCTGCTGTCAAGGCTGTTTGATGTTGACCCTGGCAGGATTTCCATTCATTCATTCGAGAAATACATAAGTAAATCCCTTATAAACGTTCTTGGCAGATTGCTAAGATCTGCGTAGGACTCGAGAATTTACACTTAGTGTCCAATGATGTAAGACACTAGTGTAGAATTATTATGTGTTCCTAAAAGATCTTTGATGTATCTCGTGGCTCTAGACTCAATTTGTGCACATTTTGGTCGTCGGAGGTGTGGAGCAGAGTACCTCCTTTTCAGTATCGACACACTCGTAGTGAATGGTCAATAGATTATGCAACGACCAGTAGCATAGACTCAATTAGGTGCATTGCGTCACTGGGTCCATGACGTCTTTGTCTTCAATACCGGTGTCGCCTTAGCAACGACTAGTAGCATATGAATTGAACCCGGTGTCTGACCTAAGGTTGAACAAATGGAGGGCTATTTCTTTTCACCCTTTTCTTTACATTTCTTTTTAATTCTTCAACCCCTTCTTTCTCCTTTCATTCTTTTCTCCTTTTTTCATATCATACCTAAGGACTTCTAATTTCTAACTATTGGTGTCGTCCTTGGGTAGATCCCTCCGGTTCTGGCGGATCATAGGACGGTTATTCCTATTCTTAGTCACCTTATAACTCCATGACTATCCTATTGATGCCTTTAAACCAAATGTTTGAAAATCTCTCAAAGTGTTTATGAGTATAAAACCTTTTGTTAACACTTTGAGGGTTTTGATTTCTTTTGAAAGACTCCCCCTCCACATATGCTCATAAATGTTTTTAGAAATTTGCATATGCGGGAGGAGTTGGCACTTTTGAATTGATCCACTCTTAATAGACATGTACCCGAGGGACACGTTTACGTTGCTTAGTTAAAGGGACCCATTATCAGTTTTTAGGTGATAACTAGCCCTAATAACTAACTTGAAGTTGTTAACATTCCTAAAAGGAAGTTAGACCCGTCAAAGTAAACATCTAAGAAGAGTTTCTCGAAACGGTACTTTCTACTTGGATAACTCCTTTCGAATACTAACATTTGTTGTTTCATCAATTCATGGGTCAATTCTGAGTCGAGCTCGCACAAGATAAGACTTTTGACATCATATTTTAATCACTTTTCATCTTCTCCCCCTCAAAAATAGCATATCAAATGTTGTTTTTGTAAACTTTTTGATTAAAATATGCCTTTTTGATTCTTATGGGGAGAAATCAACAAGAACTTTTAGATTTGAGAACGATGTTTTGTGGTCAAGTACTCCCCCTCAACAAGTGACTACTCATTGAGGTGAAATACTTGTCTTTTGAGCAGAATTGTAGAAGTCATGAAAAGTTTGTTAATTCTACTCAAAAGTAAGAAGCTTTCGCTCCTTATGTGAGGATTGTAGCACTGATGCATACCACAGGGTCCTTTAAATATAAAGTGCGGGTTGTACACTATTATGTGTGCACAAGCCGTAGTAATCACAAATCAATCAAAATATAATGAAAATATTGAAATGTTAATACCAGAAACATGTGAGCTAAGTTTCACCAGAAGGCTTGGCATCAAAGTTTGTGAATCAAGGATCAGGTCGTCAAAAGGTCAAGACCGGAAATGATGGTCGAACGCCGATGTAGCTTTCCAATCTCCTGATCTACTCACGACGATACAATCTTTCTTCCACCGTATGAACAAAGTTGCGAATCATCCTTCGTGCATTCGCTTTCCACCTCGTATTTTCACCCTTGCTTAACTGCTTCTTGTCATCAAGAAATCTTTCAACTAATCAATCACGAACTCTTTGAAGTGTGTCATCACAGAATTTCTGAATCTCATCAAACCTCATGTACCAGAGCTGATTCTTCTTGTTGAGGTAGGTGATTCCAAATGATGGTTGCTGTATGAGCGTATACTGTGACGATTCTTGAATTCCAGGAAATGTGAGTTGTGGTTTGGTTAGGTTGAGCTTGTTCTAATAACTTTCAATGCCCAGCTAAAGATCTTCTACTCTTTCTTGAACTATTAATCGTCTGATGTAGAGAAGTAGTGAAGCAATGAAGTTATACTGAGTTGACTTTGGGAACCGCAACATCTTTCCTTGAACCTTTTCCAAATACATTTCTTCTATGTCATTTAGGTTAAGATCAGGGAAATCTGGTTCTCCAAACTTGTGTTCCTTCTCCTCTTGTCTCTTGACGACTATCTCTTTCATGAAAGTGTAGTTGAATCTTCGTGACTCTAAGATTTCCATGATTGCAACAATTCGTGACCGGTGCTTCACGTTCTCAGCTGACGTCAAATGTAGTCTGTGAGTGTAGCCGAGTTTACATTTGTCCGGCCAGTGTTGAATTCCAAGGAGAGCTTCTCTGTTGTAGGTGACAACGGAGTTGCTGAAGATCGGTGTTGTTTCTTCAATGGATGGCAGTTCATATCTGGCAACAGGGACGGAGATCGTCAGTGAAGAAGCATATCTTTCTTTCGAGGTCTCATGGGCATGTTGAAGATATCTGAGATCCTTGTTGAAGAAGAATCGGTAAGGAATCTTAGGCTTTTCCGGAAATCCTTACAGACATAGTGGTTTTGTCCAATCGGTGAATTAAGGCTTGTTGTGGTCAGAGTGAACGTCGTAGTTAGCTTCAAGATTCAGCCATTCGAACGTACCAGACAAGGCGCATGCAATGTTCTCCATGTGATATTGCAGTTCGACTTTGTTTCCCGATCTAGACTTAAGAAAGTCAAAAGCTTCACGATTGATCCTTCGTAATTCAGCCTTTGTCAACTTTTCAACTTGAAGACCTGACATGATACTTTGAGTATACTGCAAAGTGTTTCCAGGAAGCGGTTCGTAGGTTTCAATTGGTGGTTGTGACTTGATCATTTGAGTTAACCAATCAGCTTCAGGAGCTTCATCAACGTTTAACCATGAGAATGGTTTCGACTTCTTCTTCTTTTGCTTTGACTTGGTAGACTTTTCTTTCTCCTGAGTCTTTGTTGTTGATGATGGTCCACGTTGTGATTCAGG
Organism: Artemisia annua; assembly: GCA_014162995.1. Lineage (NCBI taxonomy): Eukaryota > Viridiplantae > Streptophyta > Magnoliopsida > Asterales > Asteraceae > Artemisia > Artemisia annua. Next base: position 31,500 of record LBNU01030722.1, on the reverse strand, counting down.
AATGTTGGATTCATGGAAGGTTGTTTCGGGCTCTTCCTGGTAATCTTCAGGAATGTTGGATTCATGGAAGGTTGTTTCGGGCTCTTCCTGGTAATCTTGTTGAAGCATGAATGGTTCTTCTACATGTGTGGGACCGGATCTAGAGGCTGGTGCTTGCTGTTGTGTGGCTGGAGCTTTTGAAGACTTGGTTGGTGGTTTTTGTGAAGATGATGGTTCTTTGGTAGTCCTTGATTTCTTGCTTTTGGAATCGGGATCAGGATCATCATCTTTTCTTGATCGTTTGTGTTTTCCAGCGGCTTCTTTGCACGATTCTTTGGAGGCAATAACTTTCAGTGCCTCAAACATTGCTGATTCTTCAGGAGTCATTTCCTGTCTATCTCGAAGCTTAGCAGCTAACAAGGCTTGTAGTAGCTCAGTAGTAAGATCAGTTGGTGATGTTGAAGCCTTGTCAGTTCGAAGATAGAATGGTGTTGATTGAAGCATGCGTTCAATGATGTGCTTGATCCTGGTATTCAACTCTGTTTGAATCGGCTTGAGAAGATCTTACATGACAGGTATGGTGAGAGCAACAAGATTGTCGTTGAGAAATTCTTCAGTGTATTTTCTGAGCATAGTGTTCATGTCGGCTTGCATGAACCTATCAACCAGTGCTGTCGAGTCTTGAAGATCCTTGACTTGTTGTGTCAATGTTGTGACCTATTTTGTCAGCTTCTGAACTTGTCCTTGAAGATCTTCACCCTGTGGTTTTTTGTCTTTCTTCTTTCGTGCTAGTGCAACAGCTTGCTTGATTCTTTGTGATGCTGTGGTGACAGATGAGCTAGCTTTTCTTCTGATTGATTTGTGCTTTGATGTTGTTTCATATGGTGGTGGAGATGAATGGTGTGATGATGATGGTGAAGATGATTCCTTGTCAGACGGAGGAGGAGTAGGATCCTTTGGAGGAGAACCCATGGGAATTGGAGGATCCTTTGGAGGTGACTGTTGATGAAGTGAGTGTTGAGGTGAGTTGATGAAGTCGTCGGTATCAAAGAATTGCTCTTCTTCTTGTTCGTTTGTCTTTTGTTCTTTAGGTTGTTCTTCATGAAGCAATCTTTCTGTCTCCTCACTCGCTTTCTTCTTCAGTTCCTCTTCTCTTTGTATCTGAGCAATGAACTCCGGTGTGATGAACTCAGAAGTCTCTTGTTGCTTTTGTGAATCATCAGCAGTTTCCTGGTAGCTTCCTTCATGATGACGTTCCCTTCTGCATCTTTTTCTTCTTCTTCGGTGTTAAGTGGAATTTCTTGAACCAAAGTTGAAGTCACAGTTGTTGAAGGAGTAATCAAAGTGCTACTTGAGCCACCCTCTTGTTCAAGTTGATTGAGCGGTTGTGGATGAGGTTGGGGTTCGAGGAGGTTGAGACGTGCAGCTTCTTTGAGTTCTTTTTGAAGTTGCTTCTCTTCCGCTCTTGTGTCGACAATGATGCTTTTTAGTTTACATTTGTCGACCAAGGGCTGATCAGCTGGTTCATCTTCTTCTTCATCATTTGCACCGCTACCAGGTTCATTGATGGTTATCCCTTTACTTTTCCTTTTACCCTGATGTAGAGTTCCCATGCTTATTTTCTTTGCCATTTCGAGCTCGGGGAAATCCTCTTCATCTAACTTTACCCTTCATTCAAAATCTTCTTCATCATCTGATTCGGTTTCAAATTCTGATTCACTTTCAGAAGGTGATGGTGTTGGTTCATCTTGGATGGTTTGTTTTGGAGTGATCTTTCTGCGAGGTTTAGTAGCAGGTTTTGGAGAAGACTTGGTTCGTTGAGAAGTTATAGTGCTGATTGTGCTTCCAGTCTTGCCACCTCTCCTGCTACGAGTCTCCATCTTAACAACGGATTCGTCTTCATCACTGGTGTATCCTACTTTCCCTGATTGATAAGCTTTGTCGTAGATTTTGTAATTCTGTGTCTTTCGAATGTTGTCATCAAGGAAGTAGTCTGGAATCCTCATTCCCTTAGTCCTTGTTGTGAACTTGATGGTTTTGACAAAAGCAATCTTAAAGTCTTTGTTGTAGATGCATTTTGGTTCAGTACGATCATGCATTCTCTTTAGGTAGTCTGGTGTCTTGCTGCAGAAGTGCTCAATAAGCATCTTTGTGAATCTAACGAACGAAATCACATTCCTTTCACGATCTGATTGGATGTGATGGATCATGTCGCTCATTATTGAACTGGCAAAGTTGATTGGTTGCATGCTCATCATTCCCCAAAATACTTGTAGATGCTCTAGTCGTGGATGTTCATGACCACTTTTTCTGCCTGAGATAGATCTCACAATCAACATGTAGAATGTTCTCCATGGTTGTGGTAGATATTTGACGTTGAATCTTGACAGTCTGATGAGTGGTAGTTCATCTTGAACATCGTATCCTAGATCAATGAGATAATCCAGGATTTCAAGTTCAGTTAACATGGGACGGAATTATTTTGGTGTAGGAAGCATAAGAACAGTTCGTAGGACATCCTGATCCACTGTGTAGACTTGACGATCCAAAGTGACATTGAAGGATTCATCATCCAAGTTGGCTTGAGCGGTGTACCAGAACTGATGAATGTAGAAGATTGGAACTGATGTAGATTTGGTGAGCATAGACTTGCAGGGATGAGCCAGAAGAATGTCTTTAACAATCTTGCACGAATCTTCTGGAATTCGAAGTTTGTTGAAGTCAATTCGTGGATTGTTTTGGCCAATGGTGATGTTGTAGTCAGCTGGGGCAATTTCACCGAGTGTGAGTAATGGAAGAGTTTGTTCGGGAGCATTTTCGTTGTGTTCAGCCATTGTTTTCTGTAAATTTATTGTCATGAAATCAAACATCCAAAATTGTTAGTCATTAGCTCACGTACATGTTTGATATACATAGACATACTTGTTACATATTGCAATTAAGTTCCAATTGATTAACGAGTGAGATGTGGTCATATAAGCTGTTTTACACATGTTAACTAAGACATAATGCTAAGACGTTCATAACACATAACATAACAATTCACATCTTAGAAATACATATATATGAAAAAACACACATCCACAAGTTAATTATACATGAATACAATACAAACAATACACAAATTCTTGAAGTTTTCTTCCTTAGACATGTTTTAGAAAATTTACAAAAGAAATGAATATTCTTGAAAAAATGTCTAAGTGTGTTCTCGATAATTATGCAGATTGTGTTCTCGATAACATTCACCAACTGGGTTCTCGATAACTTTTGTATATCCGTGTTCTCGATAAATTCTAAGATGAATGTTCTCGATAACTTGAACAACAAAAGTTCTCGAAAACTCAAATAATAAGTGTTCTCGATAACACATAATCTGAATGTTCTCGATAACCAGAAAAGTTCTCGATAACTCAAGGTTCTCAATAATTTTATCAAGAGTTCTCGATAAGTTATCAAGAGTTCTCGATAACATAGTTACAGAGAGTTCTCGATAATTTATCAAGTGATCTCGAGAAAATTTTCAAGTGACCTCGATAAATCAGTTTCCGAAATTTCTTATACAAGAATTTTCGAGGTCTCGTTGACATACGTTTTCTTTTGGAAAAATTTGATCCTTGACTGAATACCTGATGAAATAAGTGTGAAACAATAGTTAGTATCACTTTTCTAATACATTCACAAGTTTTCGAAAACTTACGAGACCCTAACTTATCAAGAACACGGAATTTATGTATACCATGTTGCAAACTCAATGAAAGACATCAATTAGCGTACGTATAAACATGTAGGAACCATTTAATTGAACAACTAAACACAATCATGAAAACACCCAATTCGACTATAAACCCTAATTATCTAAATCATGCATATATGAAGTTTGATACAATTAACGAGCATAAACATGATTAACACACTCTAACAAACATATCCCACCACTAAAATCAAACAACACATCACACAATCAAGAACACCCAATTCATATGAAACCCTAGAAATCGAAAACACATAAAACAAGTTTGTTGTAATGATTACTTGTTTCTAGTATGTTTAGAATGATGAAAAGAACATAAGCCCTCAAGAAAATCAAACATTCATACACGGATTATATGATTACGAAAATCTATAAACCCTAATTCTCTAAATCCAAATTGTGAAAAACCTAGCCGTTAAGAACAAAATTAATTGAAAACCATGTTTTAGATTAGGCTAAAGATCATGAAAACACTTACCGTTTGAAGAATTAAAGCACGGATTTGTGTTATGGATTTTGAGCCGTTTGATGGTTTAAGGTGATGTTTGTTTTTAGTTTTTGTGAAATGGAAAAAACGAGGGGGGTGTTTGTTTCGATTTAGATTTTTAAAACTTTGGAGGTTTGGCAAAACTGGTCCCTTAACTACTTAACATACTTTATAAGTCCTAAACTTTAGTATTTGACTATGTAGGATAACGACCGTTAGCAATTAACAACATTCTAGTCCTAAGGAAATTAATGAAGTATTTAAATTAACAAAACGAGGGATAATTCGTGACATTCCACCATTATTTTTTGACAACATCATATTTTTGAAATATGCAAGTGCACTTGTTTGAACAAGATTTTTAAATTTTGAAGAACATTTTCTCCCCCTCAACACTTGGTTATGAGTTTGAGAAGTTTTTGAGAAACCGAAGTGTTGATTAAGATAGTGTACTTGCATTTGAAAATGAAAAAATAAAACGTAAGATAAAAATGGAAAATCTTTTTGGTATTTTTGAAATTTTTCAATTTTGTCTTTTCTTTTTGATAAATATTTACAAAAAAGGTTTTGGTATTTGACTCAGTTAATTGTTTTCAAGAAAAGATTTTAAATCATCTGGAGTCAAACACCGCATACCAATCCGGGGGACTAGTTCAGCAAACCGTGTAGGAGGTAAAGGTTTTGTGAACAAGTCGGCCAGTTGGTATTCAGTACCCACAAAGTATAACTCAATTGTACCCTTTTCAACATGCTCCTTGATGAAGTGATATCGGAGATCAATGTGCTTTGATTTTGAATGCAGAACCGTGTTGCAGGAGATTGCTATCGCACTTTTTGAATCACAGTACATTGGAATTCTGTTGAATAAGTAACCGTAGTCCATTAACTGTGTACGCATCCAAATGACTTGTGCACAGCAAGCATACATGGCTACATATTCAGCTTCTGTTGACGATAATGAAGTGCAATCCTGCTTCTTTGATTGCCAAGCAACAAGTTTATCTCCAAGAAACTGCAAACCACCAGAAGTATTTTTGCGTGTGTCTATACACCCTGCATGATCAGCGTCTGAAAAGGCTATTAGTTCAAAACCGGAATCCTTCGGATACCAGATCCCCAAGTGTTGGGAATTCTGCTAAGTGTGAATTCCACTGATGGTTACTGCTGAAGGGAATTTGCTGAAGACCAGATTCTGCTGATGAAGTATTACTGCTGAAGACATAGTTCAGCATGTTTAGTTTCTGCGGACAATGTTTAGCCGCGTATTATGTAATGTAGTTAGGATATGCATGAGTTATATTAGGAAAAGATAATGCATATCATTTAAAGTTTATAGAATATACATTTCTTGAGAAACGGTTTAGGTTAGAGTTCCTTGTTTATAAAAGGAACACAAGTTTATGTTTTATGTAACGAACGAACGTGTTTACAAGTTATCAATATATAATCCATAGAGGATTAAGCGTTCTTAGTATTTATTGTTTATGCTTGTATTTGTTTTCCGCATTAGAATACAAGCTTTGGAGATTCTCTATTAGAGTGTTTGTGATTACATAGGCACTGCTAACGATCAACGAGAGCTACAAGATCTATCAAGGATACATAGATTCAACAAGTGGTATCAGAGCCTCGGGAGAGTCTCTTTGATACTAAGAAAATCAATTCTTTAAACAACTCCTCAACAACACAACTTTACATCATGTCTGGATCTGATGCTGAGTCAGATACAACACACAATCAAAACACAACATCCCTTTATCACCTCACTCTCTCAAACAGCAATGCAAAATTCCCTTACCTTAAGAAAGAAGAGTATGAACTCTGGGCAATGCAGGTGCAGAACTGGATTACCAACATTGATCATAATCTTTGGAAGGTGGTCCTTAAAGGTAATAGTCCAAAGAGGACTGGTACTGATGCAGATGGTAGAATATACTATCTTGATCCCACATCTGCTAAAGAGGTTCTTGCTCTTCAGAGGGAAAATAAAGTGAGAACTATACTTCTTCAAGCTATACCTCCAGACCACTTGGGTGATTTTCACTTTATGTCTGATGCAAAGGATCTCTGGATGGCAATTAAAGCTAGATTTGGTGGGAATGATGAGTCAAGAAGGATGAGGAAGTCAATGCTGAAGCAACAGTTTCAAGAGTTTCAGATCACTGAGGAAGAAGGTATCCACAAGGGTTACGACAAATTTCACAAGATTCTGAGTCAATTGAATCAGCTGAAGGCAAGGCCAGACAATGAAGATTGCAATGCTAAATTCTTAAGATCCTTGCCTCCATCATGGCTTCAAGTAAGTATTGCATTCAAAGCCAAGGGTGGATTGGATATGATGAGTTTTGATGATTTATACAACAAGCTCAAAACTCTTGAACCAGATGTCAAAAGTCCTATTCGTTCAACTACTCCAAATTACTCAGCTTTTGTTGGTTCTACATCCAATATAATGCCTCCTAGTTCAAGTCCAATTTCATCTACATCATCTTCATACACACCAACCAAATCACATTCTTCTGGTAGTGTGTTGGAAGATGTACTTCACTCTTTTGTTGCTGATTGTGAATCTCAGCAGCAACTCTCCTATGAGGACTTTGAACAAGTGGATCCATTGGATATGGAAGAGATGAACTTGAAGTGGCAAGTGGCTATGCTTTCATTGAGCATCAAGAGATTTGAGAAAAAGGCTGGGAGGAAGTTTGGTTTCAATGGCAGGGATTCAGCTAGGTTTGACAGAAGGAAGATCAAGTGCTACACTTGTGGTCAAATGGGTCACTTCTCTAGAGAATGCAAGGATAGGAAATCTACTGATGAGGTTAGGTATTCTACCTATCAGCAAAAACAAGGGGAAGTTGATACTGCCAAAACTGGATATCCCACAGCCTTGATCACTTTGGATGATCATGTTGACTGGAAGGCTCATGAGAGAAGTGATGGTGATAGTGATCAGAGTGGACTGCTGGCAAGCTGTACTTCAGAGGATGCTCATGATCAATTTGCTCTTATGGGCATTTCTCAGGTACATAACTGTGTGTTTGGTTGTAGTGTAAGATATAATGAACTTAAAGAACAATATGATGAATTGAAACCTAAATATAATGAGCGTTATAAAGACCTTGAGTCATATAAACATGGTCTGAAAATCGTAGAAAAACAAAAGATTTGGTTTCAAAAGAATCAAGTTGCTTATGAGGAGGAAATAAAAGAGTTAAAACAGGAATTAAAATGTGCTCAAGATGAGTTAATCTATACTAAGAAGTTAAAAGCTAATTTAGAATCTGATAAACAAGTTCTTCAAGAGAAGCTAGATACTGAAATAGCTACACATAAGAAGTGGTTAATATCAGGTGATGATTTAGCTAGAAGTTTGTATGGTACTCAAACTGTAAATTCTAGTATAGGATTAGGTTTTAAGAAATATGTAGGATTAGAAGCTAAGGATGACAGTAGAAAAACTACACCAGCAGGATTAGCAAACTATGTTAAAGAGGCCCTTACATGCTGTCCCTGGGTCCCATTTAGAGGTGAAAATATGCCATTGACCTATCAATTCACGTTGACTTTGTGGATCACATCATTTATATATCAAAAAGTCAAGTGACTTATCTGACCCTGTTACTAATAATGCTGACTCTGTCTCTTGCAGTGACAAGCTTTCTGACAAAGGTCGTACTGCCTATGAAAGCTGTGATTCAAGTGATCAGTCCGCTCCCAAGACCTCATTCAGCCTTCACCCAAGTCCTCAAACAAGCCTCTAGGAGTTGCTTCTGATGAATCTCATTCAAGACAGTTTTCTGCTGAAGACTTGTTATTTAATTCTTTGCAAACAATAATGTTAATTCTGTCAAACAATTCTGTTAAAGTTTGTGGTTTGATGCTTTCAATAGAACTCCTTTGAATTTTAATAAATCTTCTAGAAAGAATGCTTATGTATGGAGCAAATCTCATTTAATTAAGGATTGTAATTTTTCATGAGCAAAGAATGGGTTTGTGCTAAGAAACTAGACCAATGTGGAAACGTTTGATGACATACCTGCTATGTTCCAAGCAACTCAATCTAACGTAGATACAATAATCGCTGATAAATCAGCATCTGCTGATGCATCAGTTTCTGCTGATAGAACTTTTTTCATCATATAGGAAAACATGTTGCAAGACCATTCCTAGATCTGTTTCTGCTTATTATCAGAATGGTTATTGGCCTAGGTTATTATCACTATATGTAATATGGTTGGGGGGACCATGGGATACTCCTGTTAAGCCCTCAGCCGGTTGTTCTTGGATCTAACAGGGGATCTATTATCAAAGAGAGCCAAGAACCTTCTTTATGGTGTCTTTTACTTTACATCTACTGGCTACTTCTTTGTGATCCACAAGGCAGCTCAAGTCAGTTAATATTGAGTTCCAAAGTGTACTTCTATTTGTATATTTTTTGTTGTTATTGTAGGATCATACCTTACTAAGTAAAGAAGTTGGCATAGTAGATAGTGGCTGTTCAAGGAGCATGTCAGGGAACAGAGAAAAGATGATTAACTTTGTACCCATAGCAAGTGGAGGAAATGTGACCTTTGGTGGAGGAAATGGTAGAATCACAGGAAAAGGAACTATCAGAACACCCATGCTGGATTTTTAAAATGTACTTTATGTGAAGGAACTGCAGCACTTTAATTTGTTCTCAGTGTCACAAATTTGTGATAAAAAGAACAAAGTTTTCTTCTCAGAGGATGAATGTCTAGTACTCAACAAAGACTTCCAACTTCCAGCAGATACACCAATTCTGCTGAGGGTTCCAAGAAGCAATAATTTGTACACATTCAACTTAAATGAGGTACAACCTGACAGTGATCTAACATGTTTGGTGGCTAAAGCTTCCATGGATGAATCTACCAAATGGCATAGAAGGATGGCTCATGTGAATTTCAAGACCATCAACAAGTTGTCAAAACTTGGTCTTGTTCAAGGGCTTCCTTCCAAGGTTTTCACCAATAAACACAATTGTGTTGCCTGCAACAAAGGAAAACAACACAGAGCCTCTTACAAAGCCATTACAGCAGTGAGCAATATCACTGATCCACTTCAGTTGCTGCATATGGACCTCTTTGGTCCATGATATGTGCTTATTCACATACCTTTTATTCACCATTATTAGACTATTATAGACCAAAAACTAACGTTCAAAGCCAAAGATATCGTGTTTTTGTGTTTATGACTGTGCAGGTAAGGATATTGCAAAAACATCATGAAAAGCAACCTAATAGCCCAAAACGAGCACGAGATGTGGAATAGAGTTTGAAAGTGAAGTAAAAGAGGAAATCTACTTGTGAAAAGCCCGTGAAGACGAATTATTTCTCAAAGGCTCAAGAAAGTACAAGAGACGCCTAATCAAAGCTCCAAGATGATTATGAAGTTAAACTTTCTAAACCCAAGCTAGTGATCACTTTTATGCTTTTGAAGATCTTTGGAAAGCTCGTCTACACATCACCTCAAAGTTACAAGGACTCAAGTTGTAGTTTTAGAAAGTTAAATAGCGTCGTATCTCTAGTTTATGCTTTGTATTCACAAAATTTGGAAGACTAAGGGGCTAAGTGTCAATTTGTAAAAGGTTAAGCCACCATGGCTCCCTTAAATACCCTCCCCTAGCTTCATTTTAAAGAGTTAGCCTTAGTTAGTTTCTAGTTTTATTTCAAGTTGTAGTGTAATTTTCATTAATGCAAGCTTTTATTTCATGTCTTAGTCATTTTACTTTGCTTATTTCCTAGCTTATTTCAATCTTTCTTTTATATTTATACATCTTATTCAAGCTTCTTTACTTCTATCTTGATCCACAATAAGCTTACATAAGTCTTGCACCACCTTTGCATCAAAAGAAATTTTCGTGCCTCTTTATGATGACTTGAGCTTATTTGGGTTTTGTTAGCTTGTAAAGGCTTCCTTAAAGTTTTTATCTAGCTTATTACTTAGTTTTACAAAAGTTTTTATTTTGTTTTAAATATTTTTTTCACGTAAAAAAGTTGGCAGCTTTTACTTTTGTTCCTAGCGAGTTTAGACTTAGGGTTTAGAGAGTATGGTGTTTTTTCTAAAAAGATAGCGAGTATGAGGTTAGGGTCTAGCGAGTATGGTTCCTAAATCCAGCGAGTATGGTTCTTTAAAATTCTAGCGAGTTTCATTTTTCTTCCAGCGAGTATGAACTTGGCTGGTTAGCGAGTTTCATTTTTTAATCATAGCGAGTTTGATTTAATTCCAGCGAGTTTGGTGCTTTTTAAGTTAGCGAGTTTCATTTTGAAGCTAGCGAGTATGGTATAGAATTCCAGCGAGTATGAGCTTTTTGCAAACCTTAGCGAGTTTAGTTTTCATGTCTTAGCGAGTTTGAGTTATTATCTCCTTAGCGAGTTTGTTTTTCATTTTGTGTCAAGTCTTAGTTTTTCTTGTGTCGTGTATTGTTTGTTCCTTAAGCCGAGCTAGGCTTATTTACACTCCATCGTTTATCGAGTGGAGTTTTCTTTAATTCATTTCCTACCGTTACTCTGTCGAATTTTCTTTTAAATCTTTTAACTTAGTTTATTTTTATTTTCACTTCTTTTATTTTCTTTTAAACATTTTCTTTTCTTTTCTTTCATTTA
>LBNU01030720.1:2886-34236 GCA_014162995.1 Artemisia annua | reverse complement strand
CCACTCCCTTTGGCAGCATCCACTAATTCGAAATTTAATTTGAAAGCCATATTTTGACCCGGACGTTTTTGGGATGCCGCTAATAACCAACGAATGGCAAGTGCTTTTCCTTGTGTGGATCCTATTTCAATGGGAACTTGATGAGTCGATACACCTACACTTCTTGCTTTTACTGCTATACCCGGAGTTAATGTTCGATGTTTAGAATTACTAAATACAGTAATTATTGTAAATTTAAAGAAATTAAGATTCTATTAATAAATTATTAATATTCTAAATACATTATAGATAGTATAAATTTTACAAAAATAACGTATTAAATTACAATAAAATAAAACCAGATAGTAAATATATAGACTTATATTTTAAGCTTTTAAAATAGGTAGTCTCTCCATCATAAAAGTTCTAAACTTTTTAGAATAAAGCTCTTATTTTAAAACTACTTGAAAAAGTTTTTAAGATGACCATAAGCTTTTATTGTTGTAGTTTGAAAATTTGTTTTCACTCGTTGATGAATGCCTTCGTCAACAAAATACTACATTTGATTTCATTTCTTATGTTTCTACTATACTTTGTGTTTTATGATTTCACCGTTCAAATTGCGAGAAATTTCTAAACAATAAGCTAATTGTTGAACAAAGACCGGTTATTAGCTTTGGAACTATTAAAGTTAGCTTTGATCTATTAAAACAAATTATCTTATAAATAGCTAATGAATGAACATTATATGACCCTAATAAAATTCGTATGAAACATTGCAATTTTATTGTAATTTATATTTTGGGGTTTACTTTTCTTTTTAATTTTTAAAATAAAATGTAAAATTAAAATCAAAATAAAATCAAGTAATTGTAGCCCTTATTACCCGGGCCCCCTTTTTTTGCAGAGCAGGCTTTTTGGTGTGAACCACCAGTACTGCACATGTGCTCTACGTTCTCTTTTAATTTACATTACTAGCCCCTCATCTTTCACTCAATTCACATTTGCCCCCTCAAGCTGCTTGTAAAAAAATCTCAAGTCATTTTTATTCGGATATTCTTGTTAGAAAAATCTCAAGAGGTGATAGGAACGAATTTCTCGTTGAAAATGAAAAGATAGAGAATCATATCAAAACAATGAATGCGGTTAAAAAGGAAGAAGGAAGAAAAAAGTAGTAGTTGGAATACATGCCGGTAGTTGTTGGTGACAGCGATAAGACATTAAAAACGTAAATTTTTAGTGATACAAAACAATTAACTGTTGTTGCATGGTACCTTCGTTTATGTGGGGAGTATACCATCTTGAGTTTAACATCTTTTTTAATTTCTCGCCGCTTTAACAAACTTTATTATCAACATCTCACAAGTAAATTGACCACCCAGAAGTATTCATCTTATATTTAGGAATATAACTGATCTTTTAGTGTGTATTAAAATAAAATTAGAGGCAATTTCATATATGTTCTCTTTTTAGTTAAAAATTTCATATATACTTAAATATGCATTAAAAATATTGTACATTATACATTTAATACTTGCACTTTGAATATATATGAATTTAATTATGAAAGTATGGTGAGATATGAAATTAATCCATAATACTTGCCTGTTACATTAGTTTTTGTGTTAAATTTTTTCGAGATGTACTTACATTATATTATGTGCATATAAAGTGGTATCTCTTAAATGTATAAGACACTTGCTTTTTAAATGAGTAAGATATATGCATGAATGTTGTGAAATATTACCAAGCAGTGATTAAGAAATTGTTAAGCATGTTCTAGAAATACTAATAATAGTTTATTCAGTAAACTAAGAGTAAAAATATGCCCAACTTATGGCTGAGCTTTTGTTATTAAACTATAATTAACATATTTATGATCTAAATAAACAAGTGTTGTTGGATGTTGATCGCTTTTCTTACTGATACATGGGTACCTAGTGAAGGCATTTTCTTAGAAACTTTTTTGTGTGTCACTACTATAGTGACAAGCCTTCATGCATTGTAGCTTAATCTTCTTCAAGTGGGTTCATCTTTGGTCACATTTATAGCCGAAATGTAACATGCATCTCGACCATAAACTGAATCGCGTGGCATCCAAGGTTTTTCGATCATAAATGTAACTCGATAGTAGTTTATTGCTACATGCATTTATACAAGCTACTTACACATCCTTATAAGGTTTATGTCTAATAAGTATTGCATTTGCAAATATTATAGTTAATTATATTTCACTTATTATTTGACTATGGTCTATGTACAAATAATCATTATTCTTCTACAATGTTATGTGGGCATTGAACAATGAAGAACAAATCTTCTATAACTAATTGTCGAAGATATGCATGCACACAATATAAGTATGTTGTGGTCCTACTCTTTTGGTACCATAGAAACAACTAGAGCCATCACTTTTCTTATTCCTTCCACATTGGCCTATAAATACAATAGTTTCACTTGATCCTTCCATGATAGGGTTTGTTAATTGGTGTATCTTCACCTAGAGGATATTATTCCAATAACATCAAACAAGCCAATATATTCTTCATATCATTGGTTTCAATCTTCTTTTTGAATATATATAGAGGTGTGTGAGTTTTTGAGTGTGTGGATAAGCAACAAAACGAGTAAGTGTATACTCGTTGTTCTCTTTACTTTCAACGGCGTTTATTGATTACAACAAACAGCTAAACAAGTAATAGGGAATAATGATAAGAGTCGAGCTGATATTGACAGAAGATAGAGAGCACAGAGGACGAAGTGCAAATAGCGTTGTGCATCTTTCTCCTTTGTGCTCTTTATCCTTCTGTCATTGTCACGTAAGTTCCTCACTTCTTATTCCTCTCAGAAGTTGTTTTGAGGTAATCTAAAAGTTTTAGTATGAATAATGAATTTTCAGATTACATTTATTTGGTATGAATTTTGACAAACTTTTCTGAAAAACCATACATGGTTTCCGTAAATTTATGTTATTTTTCATGCAAAACATGTATACAAACATTTGTGACTAACTTTTACGAGAACCATCTTTTTAGAATAATGCAAAATTTAACAAATTTTATAATATTTGATTAGTTTTTCATAATAACAAACACTATAAAACGTTTTTGGTTTTACAAACTTGTACAATGGTTTACACGAGCAAAATGTAAAACATTAAGACTGCGTTTACTTAGAGAAGAAATTATTAATTTTCTATTTTTAGTTTTGTAAAGAAAATGAGGGGAATAAATTTTCCACAAAACGTAAAAAACGTGTTCATGGGACATTGTTTTCTAACTTTTTTTACAAGGAAAACACAAAAAATATGTTTTGTAGTTTTCCTTATTTTGTACAAAACATTTTGTAAAAAAAATACAAGAGTGTTTTCTTTCAACTAATCGCACCCTAGCTATCAAAAGTAGGTTTTGTAACAATTTTTTTATGCATAAGAACATATGATCTCTTAGGTAAGTGGCTTGTTTATTGTTGTAGTATCAAGCTTGATATCTTATTGTATTATGCTGTTAATTTCATATCATGCATTAAAACAAAAACTACATGTTTATATTAGAATGATTTTAAAATATCTTATAGCTTCGTTACATCAGCCAATTAGTTAAAAAAATCATTATTACTAAGATCTCTCGATCAAAAAGTGAAGTTGACTTCTTATATGGGACCTGTAACCTATTGTTTCTGACAAATTAGTTAACATATTTTTAAAGAACTACAAGCAAGTAGTTATTGCATAAAGGTATGAAAATAGTATAATGTTGTTGTCAAGAGGTTATTGATCCAATGATGCAAGATGTTGTGTACTTTTATTTGGTATGCATCNTACATTAGTTCACTTTTGGCCATTTTCATTTGTAGCTACATTCTATATCACCCGTCATCAGTTAAATACAGCTTATATGGACCCGTCTTCATATATATGGTCCAACATGCATCATGTTGGGATACGGTTTAATAGCACAAGCATAAAAGAAAATCCACATACCAAACGTTTGGCTCGAAGCATCCCCGTTCTGCATCAAATAAAACTTATATGTGAGCTTCATCTAAATCTTGCTTATATATGTGGGTTAGTAAATATATATCATTTTTAGTAGAAAATCATAAAATAAATTCCTTTCGCCCCCGCCCCTCAAAATTACAAATTTTGTTCAATTGTAACAATTATACATGCCTTAGTTCCAGCTTGTGTCTTTTGCCTTTCGCGTTCAGTTGCTTTTTGTTTCCTTTCTTTCCTTAGTCGTTCATACTTGCGGCGATGCTCTCTGATCTTGTTGACATTAGGTTCAATCTGTGCAAACAGAGACAATAATGTAAAGAACAGTAAAAATAGACGGTTCAATTCAAACTCATTTAGATAAAATGGGGACACATATCATTAGATGGGTTAAACGTGTTCGGGTTGTGAACCCGAACGGCCGAACCTCACACGAAATGCCACCCCTAAGTTGACCCATTTAGTTAAAAGAGATACTGAGAGAGGTGTCTGTGTGTGAAGCACCTTTTTAAGTAGAGCACTGATCTCTTCATCATAATCTAAAGTTGATGCTACACCCAAATCACGTGCCGCATCTTCCCAAAGGCCAAGCATTGCCCTTGCCATTCCTCGTATTTTATAACCTTTTGCTGAGTCAGAATTTATCTGAAAATTCATTATAAAGGAAACCCGTCATGTCTGAGTTGATTAGACTGAAACCATTATAAGCAAGCAAAGGTGTAAAGACATACCTGTAAAGCTGCATCGGCATCTCGGATTGCAGCATTTGGTTTTTTTAGTTTGACAAAGACACTAGCTGCAAGTTTTGTATATAAAAGACAAAACATATATAACCAAAGGCTGACAGGGAAAACAGTAAAGTAAAGGGAGGGTTTGGATGAGTGTGCAAATTGATTATTCCATTTATCAGTTGTTAGTGTACAATAAAATGTATTTTTGTTTTTTATTATCGGTACAAGTGAAAAAAGTAACTATATGTCATTTTGAGCGTTCAGATTTTCCGATTAACACGGGCCAAAACAATCATATTTAGTGAAATAATTAATCAGTCGTAGTAAGAAAATTGATTTTTGAAAGAAATGTTTCTTACGAAATACCCTGTAGTGAATCAACATAATGTCTGACTATCATTCTATGATTCTTCAAGTCACGATAATCACTTTTTAAAAACACGCCTCCATAAATACCCTAAAGATTAAACTTCTTTATTCTTAAATACGTACCTCTTGTTGCATATAAAATGGCTGAACTTGGATTTAGCATTATAGCCTCCGTTAGGTGATCTATAGCTTCATTCAGTTTACCTACAAATGTTGGAAACATAGTCATAATGCATAACTATTAAAAGAATAGCAGACAATACCAAAAAACATCATCATAATGAGGTGGCAAATTTGATCCATTTACTTGTAAATGGGTCAATCTGGGGTATGTTTTATCTCCAATGATAAAAATAACTAGTTAAAGATTTTGAAGTCGCCCAAATTCTATTTATAGAGCATAAATGCATAACAGCTCACACACTATTCTATTCAAAGTAAGACTACAATTAAATGCATACACACAATTATTCAAGGTTTTTCGTTAAAGGCATTCAACTATTGAAACGAATCTATAGTTTTATAGTCAAACCAAGAATCTATCCAGTTTCTTTTTATACCAACCCTGATCAAAAGCATGCCAAATAACGATTCTTCTATTCAATAACGTGCCTGTTTGTTAAAAAAATACCTATGATATTTTTGGTTTTTCAACAATCTTAAGGTTATTTTAATCTTTTAGTATGCTTTTATACGGCTTCGATCTAAATGAAACAAGATACATCTTTGGGTGGCCCGTAAAGTAGTTTCAAAAGTTGGGCTACTTCCTGATACATTATCAGTAATTTTACACTTTCTTTGACAAATAAGTGTGTATGGAGTATGAACCAACTTAACCCGATCTATTTCACGTTTCAACCTGAAATAAAAATGGTCGTTTTAACCCAAACCCATTTTGACCGATTACCCAACCCACCAATCTTGCCACCTCTACAACATATACCACATGCCTTCAGTGATCGCATCAATAGCTTTATGCTTCAACGTTTGTGCAAGATCACGACTTTCGTCATTAACTTCAACTGATAGATCTCCCATCTGCCACCAAAAGGTGAAAATTAGTTATGAGAACAAGAAGAAAGACTGATTGTGTACTGATAACCGACCTTATGTCAAAATTCATCCCTTTTGCATACCTTTTGTGGCGGGTCATTGTCAGGCGTTACGACATCAGACTCGTCTAACTCGAGGTCAGACTCAACTATATCGTCGTCAAATGTGTGTCCATTTTCTGCACCCTACATACAAAGTTTTAGCAGCAGCATGACAAGATACGTTAAAACAAAATCTATTTTCATTAGATGTAGAAGTAAAGATTAAAAAATAAATAAATAAATAAAAAGCATTGACACGATCAAGGCTGCAAGTGATGAAACATTGTCAATAAATCACTTAATATATCTATATTTGCTTGCATTTAATCTGAATGAACCTAAATATGTCTGATTCATAAAGCTGATAAATTTTGAATGGATGCATAATATATGAATGTCATTTTATAATTTGAATTTTTAATACTATTATTCATTGTTTAAAATGTTGCAGGGCACAAAAATACATATATACGTACAATCAGCTCGATTTATTCAGCTCACTTTTCCTACAATTTAGGATTCAATATTCTACCTCTTGCCTTGAAAAAAAACAGCAAGAAAAGGTTACTGAAATGCACTACGATTATTATTTAAATATCAGTTTTTGTGATCATATTTAATATTTTAATTAATTAATAAAAATTAGAAGGAATAACAAACAAAGTGTTTTTAAGTCAATCCAACCCAACCCGTTTTGACTCGCCAGAATTTTTTTTATCTTACTTTTCGTTTAAAAAAATTATTAGTTTTGATCTGTATAAGAGCGCCCGAGGCGCGAGGCGATGCAGGACCTTATTGCATCAGCCACCCCAATGGGTTGCGATTACCGGATGCATAGTGATGACACCTCAGGCACACATCAACCGCTTTTAGGCACATCATGTATAATGGATCTTATAACACAGGCTTAGACATTTATTTGTATATATTGGACTTCTTCTGATGACCTTCACAGCTGGAGTCTGTTAATATGTGTGAGTCCAATTTGACAAATTTCTCATAATTAACAGATACGGCCCTAAATCCTATAAACTAAACATCTCTTTTACTATTCAGAAGCATCGAATGCGTTCTGATGCATTTTGGCGATATGGAATCATATATTATAAGAAAGCAAGGTCATTATTGGTGTTAAATGTAGAATTAATTAATGTGTTTTCCGTTTTTACATTAAAAATTAGCAAGTGCCGTAGTAAAAAATAGGTGCCTCTTCCACGTAATGCATGCGGCGTGTGCTTCTGCCTAAGTCGCATCGCGCCTTGGTCTTTTGACGCTTATCCCAACATAGCGCCTCACGCGTTTGATACCCAGGTTCTGACCCATCACTCACCCGCCTATACTTGCAAAAACATTCTTCGGGTTGTAAATATTCCTAAAGTTTCCAGTGTGTGGAGGATAACCAAAAGCAAAATTAACTCTCATCAACTATTGCTCACAAAAATATTTTCAGATTGATTATTGCAATAATCAGATAATCAGCTTCTTAAAGCCTAGAGAGAATCGACAGTTAGCTGATTTTCCATTTATCTCGATAATCAGTTTTTAGTAACGAAATCTGATTTAACTTTCAGCTACATAATCAAAATTTGAGATTCATAATGGATTAATATTATTTCAACTTCAAATTACAAGAACTAATTAAAAGCAAATCTAATACCCCTCTAGTGTCAATGTTAAATCCTCGTCAAAGCAATTCAATCCTATACGGTGATGTTTGGCATTCCATTTTGGAAGTGATTATGTGATATGGAATAACAATAATAAGATAATCAACACTAACAACACTGGTTGCGTTAGATGGCATTCGGACTTGCTTTTATTTTTTGAAGTTGTCATAACCAAATAATCTTTTGTTATAAGTTTTGACAAATCGTTAGTCAATGTAAGTAATGGGTAAACCAAAAAGTACCAGGGGGTTTATTCCCTGTTTAGTTACCCGGGAGGCGAGCCTTTGACTGAAATTTCACAGCCTAACCATTATCCCAGCCCCTTCTAACCCCTTCCGGCACCCCCAGGATTTTTTTTTTTTTTTTTTTTTTTTTTTTGCCTAGGGAGCCTCGAACCCGAGACCTCTTGTGAGCACATCAAGACGCCTAAGTCCTAACCACTAGGCCACCTTGGTGTAGTTGGAGTTACATGTAAAATGACCCCCAATAATCAGATACCTAAGATTGAGTATCTGACCCTGAAATAATCACCTACCCAATATATGTTGCAGCCCAATTATCATCAGTAGCGGAGCCAGAAAATGTGATCACAGGGGGCATTGAGCAATAAAAGGGCTTTTAGTGTAACCTGAACAAAACCAGGTCGGGGTTGACTAATGTCAGCAAGAATGCTCTACTTGATGCAGTGAACACTTACTATAGGTGCAGGTGACCGGAAAATAATTTTTGATTCGTAACTTCAACTAACTTATCCTAAAATAAACTGATTTGGGTTATTTATTACATTCATCACTTGCTAAGAAGTTAAACAAATTAAATATCGTGCACTAAAAAAATGACGAAACCAAAAACGCCATAACATTAGATAAATAACAAAACCTATAAACAAACAGCTCTCATAACACAATACACTCCCCAACACATATCCAGTGATAGCAATAAAAATTCATTTACCTTTGAATATAACAATATTACTAGTTTACAGTAAAGTATAAAAACATGGATAAATGAGACTTACTGAAGCAGATGGAGGTGGGATTTTAGCACCAAGACTGGAAACATAAAAAATAAACAAATTCAATTAATTTACTCAAAAGGGTATCTATTAAAAACAATAAAGATTCAAACTTGAAAACAAAAAATAAGCAAAAACATACAAAACTGAACAAAATCAATACATATACTCAAAAGGGTATCTATAAAACACAATAAAGATTCAAAATTTTATACCTTTGGAGGAAGGTTTTGAAGAAGGCTAAAGAAGGGTTGTGAAGGATTGAAGGGTCTTTTTGACAGCTATCAACAAAGTATTTTAGTTCCTTAATTTTTGATTCATCCATTAGACTTGTTGTTGTTTGATCTTGTCTTCAGTTTTGGGGTTTGGTTTAGAAACAGGGGAAAATGCGTTTTTACAACATTGTCCAAGCTTTTTTATGACCTTATTTTGCTTGTTTGTTTCTTTAGCTTACTTTTGTGATAATTAGCTTTTTATTTTTATTTTTATTATTATTATTTTGTTTTTTTTCTGCTAAAAAGAAAAATATAAAAGAAAAAGAAGATAATAATAATAATAATAATAATAATAATAATAATAATAATAATAAATAACTTTTTTTCTTTGTAATCGTGATTTCCAAATTTTTTTTCGACTAATCCACGAGGTTTAATTGTCACACTGACTCTTTTTTCGGGTAGTTGGTGTAGTTGTTTCAAAATCGTTTTGTTCAAAAAAATACTTACAAGTTTATTACTCAGTATGACTTGAAAGTTGAAAATACTCAAAATGATAGGTTCACAAAATAAGTAAAAGTCCATAAAGTAAAACTAGACGAGTACCCGTGCATAGCAACGGGATTTTATAGCTATAGATAGTTTATTGATAAAAAAAGTTTATAGGTTATAAACGAAAAATAATAAAAGTTTGAGAATTAAACATAATGTTTTGAAACCCGGTTCGACCCGGGTGGTTGAACCGGTTGAACCGTTCCGGTCGAAAAATTAAACTGGGTCAACTTAAACTGGGTCAACCCGCCGGGCTTGAAGCGTCCCGGTCAGCCCGGTTTGTGTTTTAATTAGTTGTATTTTAATTTGATAGATATGTTTTTAATTGGTTGTACAATGTGAATAAATCATTGTAATTTTAAGTAATGAGGTGTTTTAATAAGAGTATTAATTACATTTAACTTTTCTCTCTCATTTGACTATTCTTGAAAACTCAACATTTCTTGAAAATTCCACATTCCAAGTTTGACCATTTTTCCATTATAGGTAGTATAGATAAGGAGTTAATTGCATTTTTGTCCCTGTGGTTAGGCCAAATTGCAGGTTTGATCCTCAAAACTTTGAAAGTGCAGCAATAGTCCCCATTTTAAAGTTTGGATTGCATTTTTGGTACCTAGGTAAAGTTCAATAACTAAAATACTCTTTGTCTTCTTCAGAAATATACAAGGGTAATTTGGTCATTTCACACCGATAAGAACTAAAAATTCAACCCAAACTTCAAAGTGGGGACTATTGCTGCACTTTCAAAGTTTTGGGGACCAAACCTGCAATTTAACCAAACCAAAAGGACCAAAAATGCAATTAACTCTAAAATAAGCTTAAACAAAACTTAACCAACGAATAATGATAATGAGATAATCACATGTATGAGATGATTGTTTGTGTTTGCTCATTTTTCAAATGAACTAATAGTTTGTTAAACGTTTGATTTATTTACAATTCAGTGTTCTCCTAATGACAGTCTAATGGTTGAGGATGGGTTCAAATTCCAGCCACATGTCCTTAAACCATGGTATTACACTATTATGTGATTCACCTCTCTCATGTTAACCGTGAGATTGGTCGGTAAGAGTCGCCAGAGGGTTGATTACCTTTTTTTTCTTTTCTTTTAAGATCTATTGTCGCCAAAATATTACCCCAAACCATGATAAGAAATAAACTCTAGAGCACGAGGTATGTTTCAAAAATTCCATGATCAGTAATCAGTCATTCGTCATCAATCGTCGTCATTTGCCAACACATCGGTTCGTTATTCGTTGTCAATCGTCAAACCATCCGTTGTTCCAACCACGGACAACTTATCGACATTAAGTGAATGATATAGTTTGATGAAAAATGTAGTCAGCAGCGACGATGGAAACATAACATGAGAAATGTGATCGAGCAATGGTGGAGAATAAAAAGTGATAGCAACGCTAATGTGGTGTAATCTGTTTGCATTTGTACATGTTCCATGCTCTTATATTGTCAAAGGAATCTGATGGCTAGGCGAATGGGGGGTTGAATACTCCGAGTCAAAAGAGTTCTCTAAGTCGTTCCCTCTTTCCCGAATAGTGTCACGATGCATAATTTGATGCCCGAATATCACACCTTGCTACAATGTTTTCTATTTGAAAAATTCAAGTTGCTAAATTGATAACAGTACGATTCTAAGGTCTACAAAGACACTCGAACCCGCAACTAATAAGTTGTGGGGAGTTGGTTATACCATTTGACTAAAGGCCAGTCTGTTAAGTTATAATTTTAGTCGACTAAAATTAGTAGAAGTTGTAGATGCATATAACAAATCATAAACAGCTCATATAAATGTATAGCTTTACTAAAATCAAGAATCATCAACAAAGAATTCTACAGAATCAGTATGGATTTAGATAGTTAACGATTGAAAAAACGTTCAAAATACAAAATTCCAGTTTACAAAACACCTGCTACTAACTTTTACCTATGATTACAAAAGATGTATTTAAGCATTGTTTCATAAACAAACCACATACTCTCCAGATCAATCTTCATCTGAACTCTCGTATACTGCAAACAAGCTTTTGATGGGGTTGGATGTTTCGTTATCTGCCTTACTTTTATCTATTGGCTGATTTTCATTTTTTGTATTAACTTGCACCTGCTGATTTTCAGTTTTTGTATTAACTTGCACCTTGCATTCTGATGAAACCACAGACTCAGTTGAAGGAACTTGAGCCGTAACCTTTTGTCGCTTCGGCTTGACTTCCACTACTTTTTTTAGTAAATCTTGTTGTCTGCATAAAATATTACATCAAACGGCATTCTTTTTGTGCAAGTAATTATGCAAACAAATAAAATAAGATAATGCAAGCAGTTAATACTATAAAAATGACAACAAAGAACAAATTTTCAAAAGAAAAAATGTCTTTAGAAATGAGAGCAAAAGCCTTGAACAAGATTAAAATAAGGCTACAATAAGTAGCTGTAACTTTTGGCAACTCTTCCATGGAAAGTTCTGTCGCAGCTAGTATGATTCTGATTATTAATGTTATTTCATACTGCAATAATCAGTTCCCATCCTTAAAGAAACCTTTTGAGAAAAATAAAAATGCAAATAAAATGTAGAGAGACCCAAGAGGCACCTTATTCCCGTCTTTGGTTTTGGCTCAACTCGAAGGGGCAATGGAACTGGAGCTGGTGAGGAATCAGCTAAACTTGCAGCTTTGTTATAAGGAGTCAAAGATGAAACATAAAGAGATTGCAGCTTTTAATACTAGACGTTCACTTTTTTGCCCATTAGTAGCATATTTGATGTTGACCAATAATGTTAACAATTCTTTGAACGCTTATTAAATCATAACTTTAGTCTGTGATATCAGTAAATCACATCATGACATGCATGATGCTTGTCAAATACTAACTAGTACTCTAGTAGCAGAAAATATCTTACTGATTAAAGTATAAAACACATATAAAAAATCTAGACCGATATGCTTATTGATATCTATCTCATTTACATACAAATGGGTCAATCTGGGTTATGTCTTATCTTTAACAGCTCACATGGGTTAAGCTATAAACTGTGGTGAAAAGGGAAACGTGAAAAATGGGACGGGTTCATAAGTCATCCTAAAATCTAAAAGTATTAGAATGCATTAATACTCCTACATCGTTTTATTTTTGTTCAAAAGAAATTAGGCATAGATTTTGTAATTATACTTTAATAAATTATTTAATTACAGTCACTAAATATGAATTACTAAATGTTTGCAGGTCAGCTAACCCGACTCGACCTGTTTTAACGTGCACTAAAAAACCCATGCACTCAAATTTTTCATCCTAAAGAATATATGGTAAAGCCATTTTGGTAAAACCTCAAGAGTTGCCCTAGTAGTATATGATGCAAAAAGACGAGGAAATCCAGATCTAACTATTATCTTATATAATGTACTTGTTTCGCTCATTTTATGCACCTCATGACACATAAAAGGATATTTTAAATGCAGCAAATGCTCGTTTTTCAGTGCGGCGTAATAAACGTTCTGCATCCTCTTCTGCCTCCATCTGCTCTTTGAGATAGAGCAGATCATCACTGTCCAAGGCTGCAAATCCAATGTTAAAGGAAAGCCAAACGCGTACATTGAAGGGGTGCTTGAATATGCATTTTGAAATATTATTTGATTTCAAATAACGAGAATCAAATATCAGTTGTATATAAACGGGCTATAGGAGATAATGTTTGAGTCTGCTTTTGGTGTCTGAAGTTGTAATAATAAGATAATCAGTTATTTGAGAATTTGGCTTGGAAAAATTCTTATATTTAAGATACTAAAACATAAATAACCAAAAAGAACGTTTTTTTGTGGAAAAGGGAGTAATATTCTATTAAAAATAGGTTAAAATTTATCCCCTCATTATCAGATAAATCAGAAGCAGATATGTTTATCCAAACATTAAAGACCAGTCAGCTTGAAATCGGGGATTCAAACACCCCGTCATAAAATATCAATAAACTTATCACAACTAAAATTAGAAGAAAAAGAAAAGAAAAGAAAAGAAAAGGAGCTTATGCTATACCGCCTCGTCCATGAAGGTAGCCACCACGTTCTCCTGCAACCTCTTGCATCTGAGTACATTAACCAGCCAAGAGGACAAGCCAATATCCCTGCAGGGCATATGATCAGATAACCATCTAAAAAGAACATTATTGTCCATCAAATTTGAAGTAAATATAAACATTATCGAGTAACTTCGAAAGCCAAAATGGTGCAAGCGATGTACAATGTCATGGCAACATGAGTGGATCCATATGATCATCCAAGATCTTTTTTTGTTCATTTTTGAAAAAGCCTCTACTAATAACTAATTTGAATATAAAAAGATTTAGGAAAATGTTTTTAAAGGTTGTAAGCACTTAAACACATCTCAAGCAACGTTTAAACAGTTTCCTTTGAAACTACTCTTTTAACGTTTACCCATTTGTCTAGTAAGAAGCAAATAACTGAAAATTTCAACCAACTTTCAAATTTTTGGCGGTTTAACATTTAAACTTTTTTTTGTCATAAATGTTTTTTTGGGCCATTTTTTTTAGCAGATATTCTGTAACGATAGTATTCTTCTTATTGATCATAGTATCATACCACTATTAATGAAAAAGTTGATGAGAGTTGGTTACTGAAAGTAATCGGGTGGACTCGGGGCCCCGACTAACAAGCTTAACATATAGCATGTAGGATATGTTCCACCACTATATCATCCATTGATTCTGTAATAACATTCCTACTTGTCTCATTTAGATTTGGTAAAATGTGAGTCAACCAGGATTTGATACAATAGTATCAAGACAAATTTTCTCACCTAAACAGTAAACAGATGAGGTTATCCTTGTTTAGGTTACCCGGGGAGGGCAAGTCTTTGACTCACATGTAAGCGGCCTAACCGGGGTATCACCATGACCGGATGTGAATCTCTTTCCTGGCACCCCAAAATGTTTACCAAGCGAGTTTCTCAATAACCAGTATGTTGCATAGATTAATGGTCCTGGTTCCTACTATTAGGAACTATATTTTGGAATTATCTTCAGAGTTTATATCTATTTCTATGATATGATGGTTGCCTATTTGTTCTTGATGAGCTATAGGATTACATAGATTATCATGGAAATGGTTCAAAGTGTCGGTGACTAAACACTGTAGTTTGATGAATACGAAGGCACAAAAAGTTATTGTCTAGTTTATTATCTTGTCATGTATCACTTCAATATTTCTTGTTAGACTTTCCTAATCTTAGTTGATTAGTGATAGTTTCATGTACTACAAAGATTCACAAACATATCTAGATATATAGTTGGTTCCTTCAATCTTGCTTCAATATGTTAATTATAACTCCATTGGACTATACTAAGGGCGTGCCTGGCACTGCATATAGAAAGTAATATGCGATGTGTAATAATTAAAATAAGATAAACCAGTCGTGGCAAAAGAGCATAATATAGTGTTCTATTGTTCTTCCACATTTTAAGGTTGCGATAATTGTAACCATTTGAAAACTTCTGATTATTTAAGAATTTACATCTCCGTTAATCAGATAATCATACTCTTAAACTAATTATCTTACACCTAAATAATCATAACTATAAAAGGGCCTGTAGCCTAACGGTACCTCATGTGGTGTGATAATGCTCCCCAACCAAATGATTATGGTTGTGGGTTCAAGTCCTAAGACATGTGTGATAGATTTGTGGCGTATATAGTGTGAAATGAGGGAAGGGTCGGAACAGTCCCGGGATTAACCCAATGAGGCCGCATAAAAGGCTCGCCATCCTCAGGTAACCTCATTCGTTTGTATAGCATGAGATATGTCGTTTGCCTTTCAAAATAAATATGCATAGCTACATTCATCTCGTACCCAAAAACTAACTTAAAACCCCGAATGCCCATTATACTATAGTCTCTACGGCATTCACAATTGCTTATCCAAACTACCGTATCTAATCATTGAAGAGTAAAATAAGTCGTTTTAACAATCGCATCGCGGGTTACTTATTCCAAACCATAGAAATTGATTATAAGCAAGCATTACGGAACCGAACAACAAAAAAGAGTGAAACTTTATGAATTACTAGGCAGAAAATAATAATAATAAAAAGGAAAAACAAGAGGATAATCTAACCTTGGCAACCATCCTTTGAAAAGTAATATCTTCTTCATCTATTCTATCTTTCCCTTTTCCTGATTTCCTATCTACAAATTCAATTTAAAAGTTACAAAATTTTATAAAAATTAATGTGAAATTTATAAAAAGATTAGTAATTTATATAAATTTACCTTTGGGATCAGTAAGATTTGTATATTCCCGGACTTCTCTTCCGGCCATTTTCTTTTTTCTCAGGTGGGCTTTCTTGATTCTTGATTTTATATTTTTATTCAAGATGAATGAATGAATTATGTTTATTATCTTGTTGTTTCAAGAAAACCTAACCTTTCTTTTTTTTATGTGTGACTTTCTATTTTTTTTACTTTCTAACCATTTAATTTGGGAAATTCACGTTTTTACTCTCAAATAATTTTAATTTTCGTAAATTTTGTGACATATTGTTTAAAAAATAATAATAATAAAAAAGAAATATTGTGAATTCAAAACTAATTCTCATTTTTTAATATGCTAAATGATGATACGTTGATTCACAGGCTTCTATGAAAGGTCGTCATTCCCAAATGCTCGACCTGTTTATCTGTATTAATCAATGAGAGAAAGATGGCGTTAGGAATAATACGGAACTTGCTCCCCGTATTAGACTCCGACGCTCAAGTCAGATGGCATGATTATCAAAGAATATGAACGTTAAATTTAGAGAGAGATATGTAAATAAATTTGTGCTATCGTGTAGTTGTGTGTTTTTGTGAGCTTACCACCGCCTCTATTTATAGTGAGAGTAATCGAATAATATCGAATAATATCAGATCTGAAATCGAATAATATCGGAGCAGATAAGGAATATATTCCTTTTGCATATATTCTCACGGGCCCACTTATTTGATATGCATGTGATTTCATTTTCACAACTTGTTATTTCCTTATTCATGGTCCATGTGGTCCCTTTTATTTTGTTTTATATATTCTCTTTTGTATCCGAGGGACTTATATGATTTACAAATATCTATACACGTGTAACAAGGCTACTCATCATGTCCCCATGTTTAGACATATTGCAAGTCTACTATGTGATGTGGCTATTCTATTTCCAATTATTAGTGTACCTGGTTTATAGGCTCTCCTTCTATAAAATTATTCTTTATTCAAGATACCACTCGCAATCATCGTGTTTTTTTTTTTTTTTTTTTTTTTTTTTTTTTTTTTTTTTTTTTTTTTTTTTACTTATTTATCTCTCATTTCTTTCATGTTTTCATATTACACTCACACATTCTGTAACAAATCACAACAACTAACTATCTGCTGTCGTCATGATCATCATCTTGATATAATCTGATCATTTCGCATTGATCGTCAACCGTATCGGTACTCTCGCTTCACTGATTTCGTTATTCACGTTACGTTGTTTACGATTGTGAATCGTGTTATGTTGTTTACGGTATCATTAATCGTTCAATATCTGTTTAAATTAGTACTCTCGCTTCACTGATCTCGTTATTTGCGTTACGTATTTTACGATTCTCGCCTTTAGTGTTTACGAAGTTCTGATTTCTGTTTATTATGCTGTTTAATCGCGAATCGTATGATGTGCATGATCTGTTTATAACTGGATTGATTAGGTTTTGCTTTANTATATATATATATATATATATGTGTGTGTGTGTGTGTGTGTGTGTGTGTGTGTGTGTGTGTGTGTGTGTATTCCAATGTAAGCTCATGCAAGAGTACTTTTGCATGGTTTGCTTTTAACTTTTATGAATCTTATGGATGCTACCTTCCATGTTTCTCACATGGTTCATTCATAACGTTACTAACTAAGTTATGATCTTCTTTTGAATCTCGTAGATTCGGAGTTGGATGGCTCGGTCGTTCCGACTGTAAACGCGACACCCATCTCTATAACAAGTCACGTGTGGAGCGAGGAGTACTATGAATCGTTTTGCTACAGTGAAGGTGTGAATTTAGCATTCACTATTAACCTTTGAATTTCTTTACATATGTATATATATTCGTTTTGACATACGCTTGTGCGCTTGTAGGTACGGCCTCGGGGTACGTTATGCAAAACACTAGCGAGGAGGTTGTTATGGTTGCAGCTGATAATCCTTCCGTAGTGATAGGACTAACGGGGCCTCTTCCTGAAATGAGGAGTTTCGACGAGGGTGTGGTACTAGACGAGGTGGAGGTCCATAATAATACTAATAATGGAAGCATGACTCGCATATGTAAGAGGCGTAAGTCAGTACATACTGAAAGGGTTGAATACGGCAACCAGTATTACTGGGGCTGGCCGAGCTCATGTGAAAATTCTCAGAACGATGTGGGCCAATATCTGAGCCTCGAGTCTTATCCCCTTGAGGCTTATCCTTATGTAGGTGATGGTTTGTTCACGTCTTATGGTGGTTCAACAGAGGTAGGGAATACCAGTACTTATAACGAGGGGAACCGTGACCGTGTTGAAGTGGAGGAGTTGCGGGCTTTAGTGGAGGAGCTGAAGAGGGAGAAGGATATGTTGATACGGGAGTGTACCGAGCTGAAGGGTAAGATCGCGGATCATGAGAGGGAATTTTCATCCTATATGGCTGAGTTCGACCGTGTTTTGGCTTCTCGACGGGACCTTAGGTCAGAGGTGGTTTTGCTGGGGTGCGAGGTTGACCGTTGATGACGCTCGAATTATAAATATTTTACATAGCGTTATTTGTTAGTTTCTATACGATTTATAAGGACTTTCGATACTTAATTGCATGAAAATATGTTGCAGGTCCTCTTGACAAAGATCTTCACTAGTTAAAGGCAAAATGTGCAAACTCAAGATAAACCTTTGATAAAGCCTATTCCAGTCTAAAAGAGTGCCGAGCTTTCATCTCAAAAGCGCCGATTACGGGGACAAGAATAAATCCATATAATCTAAGTCAAGTCAAGCAAAGTACGCCGGTTTTATAAGCCAAGCATGCCGACCTTCAGCCTCTATTAATAACCCTTTGGGCCCAAGAAAACTCTTGAAAGTCGTCGTTGTTTATCACTAAGTACGCCGACATTCTATGGGAAGCACGCCGATCTTTTGTTCATCAGCGGCGTACTTCAGTACCTGGCCAGTCAACCTCTGCCTATAAATAGAGCCTCATTTCGCCTCATTTTATACACCAACACTCTTCCCAACAACCAACAAAGCTCTAATAACATCCATCTCGCATTCCAATCATTGGGGTGATAGAAATTAAGTCAAAGTTCTAAAAGCGTTGTAATACTGTCTCGATATTAATTGTGGTGATCGCTAGTGACGGTAGCTTCTTCATTACAATAATTCAGAAAGTATGTTGATCATTTCGTACACTATCATCACTGTAAGCATGATTAGTAAAGCCATGTTAGGCTAAACTCCTTATGGTTGCTTGGATATGTTAATATAATAAAGTGTTTGGTTATGGTTATGATCTCTTGTTGATTTCTTGTTTATGTTGCAACCTTGCTGTACTTTAAACTTATAACCATTGTTTATCTCTTTGATTATAATTACTACTTAAAAAGGGTCAAAAGATTTGGCTAGTATTTTATGATTCTCAACATATGTCTATGTATCTTGACCAATTGAAGGAGAAATCGCTTTTGTATTGAAATAAACAATAAGAGTTTGAATTATTGCAACTAGTACTTCGACTTGTTTACCACTCGTTCAAGTGCTGGCAGACATAAGTCTTGGATCACAAATATAAACTGATGAAACGTTATTTTGACGAAAACAACTTATCATTTGTTAAGAACCATTGAGATCATTATCATATGCCATCACTAAGTTATAGGAACTATCCAAGTAATCATATCTGTCTCATATTTGAAGTTAATAACAAACTGCATAAGTCTTCTAAATTATCTTGATTAGTTAATTGATACATAAGAGCAAAACCTCAGTCCCTGTGGAACGACCTGGTCTTACCTAAACTCTTTACTATAAACGAGGGTTATACTTTTACCCATGTGTTTTGAGTAATAAGGAAATCGGTGAAATTAGTTTAATAAATATAAAGCTTTCGAAACACATCAACCGTCTTCGTAGGCGCCTCGATCGTCGCTACTAGGTGGTGTACCTTAATGCTAATATCGGACTGTTAGAAATAAGTGTAGTCTGTTTTGCATCATATGACTACTAATTACGGGATGTAATAGTTTTAGTTATGTAAGCATATTTCCTTTCTTGTATTATATGCTGCTTTTTTGTAATATAAGCTTTTGGTTTAAAAGTTTCTTTTGGTTTGAATACCGTTATATCTATATGATATTTAATGGAGACTAGTAGCATATATTTGTAACTGAGGTGTAGTTATCAAATAATAGCAGTGCTAATTTTGTATGACAAATGATGCATCAATGACTTGAAATTATTTAAATTTTATGGATGTTTGTGATTCTTTTATTTATTTTGTGGCAAATTTGATTACTACATCTGTGTAGCTTTTGTTGAGATTTACTCAATATTTAGAGATGATGTCCCGCTCATTACGACGGACGGGGTATGATTTAATCCCATGATCACTTATTTTCTTTATAGAGATTCTTCTTGTATTTAGCGATTTATCGCTATCTGAATCATTTTGGAATTCTCTTTTAGTACGTACGGTTAGGCCCACATAATTTTTTATCCCTTTTTATGGTGGGATGATATCCGGATTTCTTTTTGGTGCTCTTTTTGAGCCCCGCTCATGTAGCTTTTTGCTTCATAATTATCCTTTTATATTGCAGGATATTGAGATCTCTTGCGGAACAAAAGACATAAGGTTATTATCTCCGATATCCTTAAGTATCGTAGCGAAATGTTGCATCTGTTGACACAAACTTTATTTAGAAAGAAAATCGCATACATTATTTTTTTTTCATTCATGGTACTTTCAAAGTACGCTACCTATACAGAGAGTTGCGATTCTTTGGCTTGAATATTCTAGAAATGGAACTTGCGCAAGTTGCTAGCGTGCCATGTTCTAGGCACTATTTTTCTGTTGAGGTCTTTGAGTACGTAAGTCCCTGGACGTTTGGCTTCAATAACTTGATATGGTCCTTCCCAATTAGGGTCAAGCTTTTTTTGTCCTTCTTATCGACTTGCTTCGTTTTTGCGGAGCACGTGATCTCCGACTTTGAGGTGCGTATGGCGTACCTTGTGGTTGTAGTACTGTTCCACTTGATGTTTATACTTGGCCTCACACAATGCCACGAGTTCTCTTCACTCTTCCAATAAATCTAGATTGAGACGGAGCTCTTCATCATTCTTGTTCTCTTCAAATGAAGATACACGGTAGGTAGGAACTCCGATTTCTCGGGGAAGAACGGCTTCAGATCCATAGACTAAGCTAAAAGGGGTGCAGTTATTTCCTATTTTCGCGGTCGTACGGTATGCCCAAAGTACATTGGGTAACTCCTCAACCCATTGTCCTTTTGCTTTTCCTAAACGTGTCTTAAGCCCTTGGAGGATGTGTAGCGAACTGCAAAAATCCCTATAATTAAAACCGTTTAATTATATATTAATCTCCGTCATTATTTTAATCACCATTTTTACGGAAAAATTTGAAATTTTTCTTATTATATTAATATATCGTTGTCACGATATAATATAATTCATGAAATGACGGAACCAATTCTCTACACGTTGTTCAAAATATAAACGTTTCACTTAGTCTTAATTAAATTCACTAATCACAAATTAAATTCACTAATCCTAATTAACTACTAAACGGACCCTTAATCTAATCTCAGCCCACCCAAAATACTCGGTCCATTACTATTCATCCAGCCCAACTCTTTCTAAGCCCAATATAAATTTTATTATTTCATGTGTTCGACTAGTTTCAAGCCTACAAAACGCCTCTCGTTCTCTCAAATTTTACACACGACATTCATATATTTTTATGTCATCTATTTTCTCACCTAGCCGTCTACTAGTATGCCAAATTTCATAATCTAATATCGAGTTTCACTATGTTTTTACAAGGCAAAGCATTTGCTCCAAAACCATTCAACTCGACATATTAATAAATTCAATACTCGACCATTTCGACTCTAGTTTGTTTCTACAAGCTCCAAATAATATTTCAAGCATAATCTTATATTACTAATCAACCTTCATCAGCTAATGACCAAGTTCTATGCAAAAATCTAATTCGTATACATATAAATATAGCTAGTCGACATTCTAGTGACTCACAAGGACAAGCTCCACATTTCTAGCTCTCACAACAATTATTTAAAGTCTTATGAAGTATGGGAAGCTATCTAGAACTCATATATTCACTGACATGAAATAGTTCTTTTGGTTTCCTTGAAAAATTTACACATTTACGTGTCCCATATTTCTTTCTATATCTACACTTTCATTTCACTTTGTTTCTTCCACAAAATATATTCATACAACACTAAAATTCTCTCTCAAATTCACTTACGAAGGACCAGAAGTTATTTTATGATCGTTTAAGAAGCAAGAAAGGTTAACGGGTTTAAAAACATAAGTATTACGTTTGGGTTATAGTCGCACGTATTTATCTCTCGTGTTCCTTCATCACCTTCGAACTCTCTAGCACCTTAGAAGTGTTGTAAGTCTTTCTTGATCATTCTGAATCCATTTCATACTTTTATTTTGTTCCATGCAACGTTTTTATTTCAAATTTAACGTTAATAGTTTCATGTTTTTATTTACGTATACAATTATTCCTAGAACACTAAACACGATTAGCCTCCGTTGTGGAAGGGCTAGGAATCGTGAGACACACACTTATCACGATTATTTTCATGTTACATGCATCTATCGAATCATTTTTGATTATATATCACCACGCTAAAAAACATGAAAAACACTAAAATTTAACTAAGTCTTTTCATGTGTAAACTCGTTCTAGCGCCTACAAAACAATTAATTATATCGAAATCTAGCTTAACGACCATGTAATATTTTTACATCACTCGATACACAACCTGGAAAACTACCACTTTCATTTAGACAACATGTAAAAATTATCACGTCTTGACGCTCTAATCTCACTAAAGTAAATGGCAGAATCGTGTTTTCAAAACTACATAAAATAACGATTTGGGCCTCAAGCCCAGTAAGCTGTTTTTAAGCTCTTATTAATAAGCTGGCTTATCAAACTTTTTGATATGAATTTAGAACTTGAAAAATGATATTTTTGATGAGCTCAACTCGTCTCACGATATACGGATTTTAAAACGCTAACGGGCCTTTAATTTAGCTCGTTAAGGCCCATTTATTGAAAAATAAGATATTTTTGCAAATAAGCAGTTGAAATAAGTTTTAATAAGCTTCATTATGCTCCTGAAAATTTCAGAATATTTTTCCTATAATTTTTGTAATTTTGGACTAAAAATGCAACGCGACAACACCTAGGAGGACTAAAACTGTCAAACCTTTAAAACAAGGACTGAAACTGTAAAAGCAGAAACACTAGGATATAAAATGATATTATTTGATATTCCAAGCTCAGAATATTATTTTTGACAATTAGTGGACTATAATTATAAATTATATATAATAAGGACTAACGGTGCAACGCTAACACCGTCAGGATAAAAAGTGTAAAAACTGGAAAAGGACAAGGATCAACATATTTTATTTAATATTTTTATTTTATTTTTCATTTTACGTCACCCCATCACGTCATATGCATATTCATTACATTTTATTTATATATTATTTAACTTTACGTTAATAATATATATAACGATATTTAAACTCATATTCATTACATATTATTTTCATCATCATTAAAAATGAAGAACTTTGGAAATAATAACATATTTTATCATATTATTATAAACGTAAGAATTTCATTTGCATATCATCTTTTCATTATAACGATTAATCATTATTCATTAATCGTTATTCGTTATTCGTTTCGTATATACCAAATAGTATTTGGTTTGATTCTTAGATAAATTTATTTATCAGGATCCATATTGAAGACGTTTCCATAATCGTTCCCATAATCTCACTCGGATTTACTTTTCATCATTTTCAATATCGCTCCAGGTGAGTCATAGCCCCATTTACAATACTTGTTTTAACTCTTTGGGGGAGATACATGCTTACATATACTTTGATAATTTTATAAGTATATGAATAACTTACATGATTCAAATCAATTTCCTAATTAATATTTATCTGATATGGTTTATGACTTAAGATGTGATATATATGTTACTGGCAAATTGCTTGACTAGAATTACTGAACTCAGATGATAATGTTTTCAAACTGATTACTGTGACATGATAATTGATCTTACTATAACATCCTGAATGATTCCCATATAGGGGTGGAAACGAGCCGAGCCGAGCCCGAGCTCGCCAGAGCTCGAGCTCGGCTCGTTTATATATATAAAGCTCGAGCTCGGGCTCGAGCTCGTTTCGAGCTTTATATTTTGAGCTCGAGCTCGGCTCGTGAAAATTTTCAAAAGCTCGAGCTCGAGCTCGAGCTCGACTAATTTATATAATGTGTTAAAGAAAACAAAGTTTAAATAGAGCTCGGCTCGTTAATTACATAAGGCTCAAGCTCGTTTACTACTTTTAAGCTCGTTTATACGTATAGACAATATATATACATATATATTTCAAAGGCTCGTTTAGGCTCGCGAGCCTACTCGAGCTTTTTGTATAGAGCTCGGGCTCGAGCTCGATTATTAAATGAGCCCAAACTTAGGCTCGAGCTCGGGCTCGAGCTCGTTTAGGCTCGGCTCGTTCGAGCTTTTTACCGATCCGATCCCGAGCTTTTCACGAGCGGCTCGGCTCGTTTCCACCTCTATTCCCATATCTCTATATCATATATCTATGTTTCAACAGAAATACATGCTAGGAAGAGCACAAATACTCTAGTTACATCATTACCATGATATTGCCTAAGTTACCTTAACGCCATAAAGTCCCTCTATCATGAGCCATTAATCACTTGTTGTGAGCGCGAATATAGTGAACAGCTTCGAAACCTGTTGAGGCTTGACATCCTATCCCACTAATACTTGACGGAATGCCTAACGGTTAGTCGTATTAGTCGTGATACACTATATTTGAAACAAAAATAGGAATTGGCAAATCACCTATAATTCGAGGGCAAAATTATCATTGACTTGATGATCACCCGCCGTTTTACGGTATTTGTTAACGTTTTGTGTGTCATGAGGCTTGGAGCAATATCAATAAGAAAATATATGTCTCTCACATATATTTAGATACAGCTGTTTAGGTATTTTCACTAGCTTGAATTATAGATCTCATTACATTAACATCATGAGTTTTCAGCTCATGTTAGGTTTATGCTCCAATACTTGAATTTGATTGAATTTATTTATGATTTATATGTGATTAAAATCAACATCACTCAATATTGGTTTTATCTCTATTAATGTTTATTACAATTATTACCAAATATTCATGAATCAAATGAAATAAATGGTTTTTCCACTAAACTCTATGAACTCACCAACCTTTGTGTTGACACTTTTAAGCATGTGTATCTCAGGTAATTAATGGAGCAGGACAAGACACGGAGCGGACATATATTACTCTGATAAATTAAAATGGTGTAAAAATCAAATATGTCATTCTTACAAGCCTTTATATCTTTTAAAGAGATTTTTTTAAAAACAAATGTTTCATCATTTATCAAAAGTATTATTTGAATGACAAATAACTTTCAAAATGCCTCTTTCAAATCGTTTTATGTGAAAATGACTTCGATCCTCCCCGTAACACCCAAATTACTTTTCCGCTGCTAAATCTCAAATTTGGGGGTGTTACAGATTGGTATCAGAGCCAACGTTATAGAGAACTAAATGTTTTCAAACTTAAACTATAACTACACTTTTAAAATGAATGATTTTACACCATACTATTTTATGCCCTCTGTGTCTGCAGACTGCCGTGCTCAATACCTTATCTGATAAGATTATGTTACATGCTTAGTAGTTACTCTAACACAATTATTATTTCATCCGTACTATTATATCTTTAATGTATAAAATACTCATAAATGCTATTCTCGGTTACTACAGTAACATGTCTCCTGAAACTCCCGTGAATGTCGAAACTACTCTCCGTAATACTAATACATAACCTATCTATCAAAATTCTCCGAATACTGAAGGTCTTTATGTACAAAATCACAACCCGAGCCTGATATAGAACTCACTCAAAAATCACTCCCATCGTCACCTATTTGTTCACCTTTACGTCAAAAACTAAGGAGAGCCACTGAATCATATGAAGATTTGATTGGTGGCCAGGCAACATTCGGAATTGGACAAAGTTCACACCTAGAGATGCTGTGGAAGAATGTTGAGCCAAATTCTCCATTACCCTATAATTCAGATCCCTCAATGCTAGATTTTCCAAACAATTTATCCTCACCTAAATCATCTGACTACAATATAAGTACCTCCGATTCTATGTGGACTCTTATTTATCAACAAGCCGGCGTATTAGATGCTCACACTGAACAGCTAAAGAATTTGCAACCAACGCGATTGGAATGGTATGACCGTAACCTTGACACGTTGTTTCAAAGAGCAGATGCTGAAAGACGAGCAGTGTTTGATTTAGGAATGAAGGTTGGTGAGATAAAGGACAAAACCAAACAGGAGCTTGGAAACTTGGACTCCAGAATCCGTTATGCAAGAAGAGAACACGGTCATACACATGGTAGAGTTGAAGATATTGTAAGAACCCTATGGATGGCCAGAGACACAGCCAGAGCCCAGGGTCAAAAGATTTCCGCATTAGAGACTATGTTGGCTAATCAAATGAACATGTGTCAGAAATGTTTCTCAAACATGGAATTTGCACAAATTGAACTTGAGAAAGAAGTTAGATATTTACGTCAGAGGCGTAACTAATTTAAATTTTACAAGTATCCTTGTTGTACCTACTAAACCAAATAGTTTTGGTTAGTATTTCATGTAATTTTCAATAAATCTGGAACTTTCCAGAACATGTAATCGAATCAAAATGTATAATAACCTTCTTTTCTGTCATATCTCTCTGTTATGACTCAATCTTTTCTTTCGTATCAAAAATGCATGTAATGAATCCTCAAACCTTCATGCAAAAATCTCATTCATTTGCTACTTCCTTTGATAAACAAATGACTCCACGTAGATCAATGACATATTAATAAAAGAGCTTGTATCATTTGTTTTACAGAAACAATCAGTCAAGTTATTAATATCATGTTGATTTCTGCAAAGTTATTCCAATCTACCGTAAGATCTCTTACAATTGTTAAGATTTCTTAAACATACCATAATCAACCAAAAACCAAAGAATTGTCTAAGAATAAATTTTCAAGAGAGAACTTGAAGAATGGAGAGAAGATTATTTAACATCATTTTTAGTAGACAATACAATTTGTTCCTTAGTAATCCCATATCAAGAGTTGATCATTTATATATGATACAACCAGACATATCTTGAAATTAGATTACAGTAGGGATTCAATTCAGTCTATCATCAATGAAATAATTACCTTCATTATTTTAATTATTATAACATTGGATGTATTCTAAGTTGAGTTTCATATATGATTTCAGAAGATGGACAACATGAACAATATCTACACTTCATCAGCATCAAAGATCACCATGACTCCTGAAGCCATCAAGAAATTGGTAAACAACATCGTGTCAGTAGTACTCGAAGGGACTACCATAGTTTATCCGAGAAGAGAGACGGGTATACCTGGTAAGAATAACCAAGAAAGTTTCATGGAATATAGGCCAACTCACTTTAAAACTCCTGAAAGAATGACTATCCCTGCAATCAACCAAGGGATTAGACAAGGAGTCATACCTAATGGAAATAACCAAAAGCGAAAACTCACTGAGATGGGAACCATCAACCCCATCTGCTGCAATTTCACCAATACTCAAGACTGTTATCGTAAACATCTAGAAGATCGTATCAACTATCATCGTCAGTGGGAATACCAAAAAAAAGCTAACAAAGAATGCCTCGCCAGACCTATTACTGCAAATGGTTATCATGGAAATCAACCCATGTGTCAAAAATGCGGGATGCATCACACAGGAATCTGCATTGTTAAGTGCAGGAAGTGCCAGAAAACAGGTCACAAGGCAAATAGCTGTAAGGATCCGGACCAAAAAGAACGATCAGCAACTGTAGTATGCCATAGATGTGGTGCAAAAGGGCACTACAAGAAACAATGTCCAAACTACAATGTCAACTGGAAGGCCCAGACTTTTGCAAGAAAATGAAAGATCTTTAACAACTTCGATAGTATCAAGGGAATGACAACTAGATTTAAGCAGATGAATAAATTCCTGTTGTAGACAAATAAACTCTAGTTCAAGAATTTCCTAAGTTGTATCTCTTTCTTGTATTTTACTTTAAGTTACGATGGATGTAACCTAAGTATAGCAACTATCTTTCTACAGTATCGAAAAATCTACATTTTAATATTTCCATAATAATAATAATCTACGTCAATTTCAATTTCTATTCCATTTACCAAATGACAATATACTGTTATTACCCTAGAAATTTCTGATTCATAGTATGAACGAAAATTTCCTACTTTATTCTTAAAAGAAATCACGTTGTTATATTATAAAAATGACACGTTGAACACCATCTAAAACAATTTAAAGAAATATAAATACCACTGTGATTGAGCCAAGCATCACATCATTTGGTCCTCAATTATACATAGCCTGATCAACTATGTCTAATTTAGGAAGAATCATGTTATGAAGGGAATAGTCATATTATCAGGTATCTAAATAACAATCTTCATTCAAAAGCAAAATATAGAGCTAGAATGAGCTGTTCATAAGTATTACATTGAACAAACCACAACAAATACCTAACTCGCCGTCTCATCATGATGAGAAAACGAAAAAAGTACAAGTATGAAAACTCTAATAATTCGCAAAGACTGATGGAAAACTCAAATAGCTAAAATTTTATTTGAATCCGTGGAAATTTATAAATAAACAAATAATTAGCATCGGAAGTGCTAATGTTACAATAATTACAATATAAATCATGGAATCTTCAATAGGTTGATCCGCTATGGCAACAAAGACTCCCACCAACCCAGCAATAGCAAGAGCCACCACAGGGTGAATCACTCTAATTATGCTGAAAAATAAAAATAAACAAACTATTAAAGACAATATCGAGTCTTATTCCATATTCGTTAAGGAGTACATAGAAACACAACAAGAACTTAAAATTTAAAACAACCCTAGCTCGAGATTATTACCCCCATATCTTGTCTACGGTAATGGCTAGGACTGTAAGAGGTACGACAAACAACAAGATCGCGACCAAGAATCCAAAGTCTTCATCTGGAACATACGCTAAGTAGATAGCGGCAAGGACGACATACACAATCGCTAGTATAGTGATGAGGTGCGGCATTTTTGAGATGGGAAATGATAGAAAAACGGTTGATGGAAGAAATGGAAATTAGAGAGGGGTATTTATAGGCTAAAATATAGCCGTTAGTGCACTATTCACGGCCGTTGGAATTACTATTCCCGACCGTTAGAATACTGTTCACTAGCCGTTATTTTACTATTCATGACCACTATTTTCAATATTCACATCCCTTAAATACATCAGTTACTTTGTCCTGTCTAGTACAGATAAATCTAACTGAATCAAGTTTCCTAAATTTATGGAATAAAAATCTCTCGACAACCCTCTGTTCATAATTCTCTACTCAAGTAAACACGTTAAATTTGAATTTCGGGACGAAATTCAGAGTGACGAGTGGGTACTGTAGCGAACTGCAAAAATCCCTATAATTAAAAACGTTTAATTATATATTAATCTCCGTCATTATTTTAATCACCATTTTTACGGAAAAATTTGAAATTTTTCTTATTATATTAATATATCGTTGTCACGATATAATATAAT
This sequence comes from Artemisia annua, assembly GCA_014162995.1. Classification (NCBI taxonomy): domain Eukaryota; kingdom Viridiplantae; phylum Streptophyta; class Magnoliopsida; order Asterales; family Asteraceae; genus Artemisia; species Artemisia annua. The sequence goes on along the minus strand of LBNU01030720.1, from coordinate 4,576 downwards.
TCATGAAATGACGGAACAAATTCTCTACACGTTGTTCGAAATATAAACGTTTCACTTAGTCTTAATTAAATTCACTAATCACAAATTAAATTCACTAATCCTAATTAACTACTAAACGGACCCTTAATCTAATCTCAGCCCACCCAAAATACTCGGTCCATTACTATTCATCCAGCCCAACTCTTTCTAAGCCCAATATAAATTTTATTATTTCATGTGTTCGACTAGTTTCAAGCCTACAAAACGCCTCTCGTTCTCTCAAATTTTACACACGAAATTCATATATTTTTATGTCATCTATTTTCTCACCTAGCCGTCTACTAGTATGCCAAATTTCATAATCTAATATCGAGTTTCACTATGGATTTACAAGGCAAAGCATTTGCTCCAAAACCATTCAACTCGACATATTAATAAATTCAATACTCGACCATTTCGACTCTAGTTTGTTTCTACAAGCTCCAAATAATATTTCAAGCATAATCTTATATTACTAATCAACCTTAATTCATCAGCTAATGACCAAGTTCTATGCAAAAATCTAATTCGTGTACATATAAATATAGCTAGTCGACATTCTAGTGACTCACAAGGACAAGCTCCACATTTCTAGCTCTCACAACAATTATTTAAAGTCTTATGAAGTATGGGAAGCTATCTAGAACTCATATATTCACTGACATGAAATAGTTCTTTTGGTTTCCTTGAAAAATTTACACATTTACGTGTCCCATATTTCTTTCTATATCTACACTTTCATTTCACTTTGTTTCTTCCACAAAATATATTCATACAACACTAAAATTCTCTCTCAAATTCACCTACGAAGGACCCGAAGTTATTTTATGATCGTTTAAGAAGCAAGAAAGGTTAACGGGTTTAAAAACATAAGTATTACGTTTGGGTTATAGTCGCACGTATTTATCTCTCGTGTTTCTTCATCACCTTCGAACTCTCTAGCACCCTAGAAGTGTTGTAAGTCTTTCTTGATCATTTTGAATCCATTTCATACGTTTATTTTGTTCCATGCAACGTTTTTATTTCAAATTTAACGTTAATAGTTTCATGTTTTTATTTACGTATACAATTATTCCTAGAACACTAAACACGATTAGCCTCCCTCGTGGAAGGGCTAGGAATCGTGAGACACACACTTATCACGATTATTTTCATGTTACATGCATCTATCGAATAATTTTTGATTATATATCATCATCATGTTACATGCATCTATCGAATCATTTTTGATTATATATCATCACGCTAAAAAACATGAAAAACACTAAAATTTAACTAAGTCTTTTCATGTGTAAACTCGTTCTAGCGCCTACAAAACAATTAATTATATCGAAATCTAGCTTAACGACCATGTAATATTTTTACATCACTCGATACACAACCTGGAAAACTACCACTTTCATTTAGACAACATGTAAAAATTATCACGTCTTGACGCTCTAATCTCACTAAAGTAAATGGCAGAATCGTGTTTTCAAAACTACATAAAATAACGATTTGGGCCTCAAGCCCAGTAAGCTATTTTTAAGCTCTTATTAATAAGCTGGCTTATCAAACTTTTTGATATGAATTTAGAACTTGAAAAATGATATTTTTGATGAGCTCAACTCGTCTCACGATATACGGATTTTAAAACGCTAACGGGCCTTTAATTTAGCTCGTTAAGGCCCAT
>LBNU01030719.1:27322-39158 GCA_014162995.1 Artemisia annua | reverse complement strand
TGATAATGGGACTGAGTTCAAGAACAAGCTTATGGATGATTTTTTTGCTAATAAAGGAATTAAGAGGGAATTCAGTACTGCTCGAACTCCTCAGCAGAATGGAGTTGCAGAAAGGAAGAATAGAACTTTGATAGAAGCTGCAAGGACCATGTTAGCAGACTCACTCTTACCTATTCAATTTTGGGCTAAGGCAGTAAGTGCTGCTTGCTATGTTTTGAATAGAGTTTCTATCACAAAACCTCATATGAAGACACCCTATGAGTTATTGATGGACAGAAAACCTAGTATCAGCTTTATGAAACCTTTTGGATGTCCTCTTACTATACTTATACCATTGACAATTTGGGAAAATTTGAAGGTAAGTCTGATGAAGGATATCTTTTGGGCTATTCTACAAACAGTAAAGGTTTTCGGGTGTACAACAAGGTTACAAAGAAGGTTCAAGATTGTCTTCATGTTGAATTCCTTGAAGATCAACCAAATCAGAAAGGTAAAGGTCCTGATTGGATGTTTGATCTTGATATTTTGACTCCTTCGATGAACTATGTGCCTGTTAGGGAGGAGAATCAAGTTGTTCATTCAGAAGATGAAAATATACAGTTCATAGTTCATGGTGTCAATCATAGTCCTACAGATGCTGACAAAGAACAAGGTGCTGCTGCTGATAAGCAAGATACTGTTGATTCAAGTAAAACAGTATCTGATGAAGATCAAGCCATACAAGATGAACTAAATAGGATGCTTTTTCAAGAAACACTTGCAAAATCCTATGAAGATGATCTAAGAAGAGCTTATGAAGCAGAACAGACAAAAGAAAAATCTTCTAAGAAGAACAGTACTTTGGATCCCAGTACTTTGGATCAAGGTACTGCTAATTATGATGAAGGGACTTCTGGGGGAATCAAGTCAAATACTTGGACAAACACTGAAGATTGGCCTGATACATCCATGCCTACATTTGAAGAATCAGATGATGAGCTTCAAAATGAAGGGATTTTTGGTGAACAAGGTCCTGACTCAACAAATTTGGAAGACGATGTTATTGTACCAACTACCCACACTTCAAGGGTACATAAGAATCATCCTTCAAATAAGATTATTGGTTCTCCTACTTCTGGTATTCTTACCAGATCAAAAGCTAAAAGCATAATTAAGCCTCAAAATGCTTTACTTAGCTTTATTCATAAGCAAAACAGGTTGAACCATAAAGATCAACAGACCTGTTTATTTGCTTGTTTCATCTCTCAAGAAGTACCCAAAAGTATAAATGAAGCATTATCCAAAGAAAGTTGGGTTGAAGCCTGTCAAGAAGAACTTCTTCAGTTTAAACTTCAAGAAGTCTGGGTCTTATGTGATTTACCTGATGGAATGAAAGTAATTGGTACAAGATGGGTTTTCAGAGTCAAAAGAGATGAAAGAGGCAATGTTATAAAGAACGAAGCTAGACTGGTTACCCAAGGTTACAAACAAGAAGAAGGAGTTGATTATGATGAAGTCTTTGCTCCTGTTGCAAGAATTGAAGCTATAAGACTGTTTCTTGCTTTTGCTTCTTTTATGGGATTTCCAGTTTACCAAATGGATGTTAAGAGTGCTTTTCTCTATGGAAAGATTACAGAAGAGGTTTATGTGAAACAACCTCCTGGTTTTGAAGATCCTGAACATCCAAACAAAGTCTACAAGGTTGTTAAAGCTTTATATGGTCTTCATCAAGCCCCTAGAGCTTGGTATGAGAGACTATCAACCTTCTTATTACAACATGGCTATAGGAGAGGAGCCATTGATAAGACTTTGTTCATTAAAAGAGACAAAAAGGATATCATGCTAGTTCAAGTTTATGTGGATGATATTATTTTTGGTGCTACAAAACAATCCATGGTGAAAGAATTTGAAGAACTTATGCAGAAAGAATTTCAGATGAGTTCAATGGGTGAATTGACTTTCTTTTTAGGACTTCAAGTTAAACAGACAAAGACTGGTATTTTTATAAGTCAAGATAAGTATGTCACTGACATTCTTAAGAAATTTAATCTTCACACTCTCAAGCCAGTAACAACACCCATTAAATCATTAAATTCACTTGGCAAGGATGAAGATGGAAAACCAGTGGAAGTCAAGCTTTACAGATCAATGGTTGGGTGTCTCATGTACTTAACTGCATCAAGACCTGATATTATGTTTGCAGTATGCTTATGTGCAAGATATCAAGTTTCACCCAAGGTTTCACACATGAATGCTGTTCAAAGGATCTTTGCTTATCTCAAGTTTCAACCTAAACTAGGATTGTGGTATCCTAAGGAGTCACCTTTTCATTTGGAAGCTTTTTCAGATAGTGACTATGCTGGAGATAACTTTGATAGAAGATCAACCACTGGTGGATGTCAATATCTTGGAAGAAGATTAGTTTCTTGGCAATGTAAGAAACAAACAATTGCAGCAACCTCATCTACAGAAGCTGAATATGTTGCAGCTGCAAGTTGTTGTGGACAAGTTCTATGGATGCAAAATCAACTCTTGGACTATGGTTTCAATTTCAAGAATACTCCTATCAACATTGATAATGCGAGTACAATATGTATTGTGAAGAATCCAGTTTACCATTCCAAGACCAAACACATTCAGATAAGGCATCATTTTATTCGTGATTGCTATGAGCATAGACTGATTAATGTTGTCAAGATTCATACAGATGATAATGTGGCAGATTTACTCACAAAAGGTTTTGATATTACAAGATTTAAGCATTTAGTGGTGAGTATTGGAATGATAAATCTCTAAGCTATTTTTGAGGGGAGGCATTAATAGTTAGTCATGATTTAAGGGGAGGCTAATGCTTTTATTCATTAAAAGATTACAAGTGCTACCAAAGTACTGCTGTTTTATAAAACAACAGTCGTTACATAACATGAGTTAAAGTACTGGTCTACATCATTCTACATCAGCCTACATCTACCTACTCCATTCCACTACTCCATTGGCTTCTTTCCCTTGCCCTGGTAGTTGTTCTTTGCCTTATGAGCACTGTACTTCTTGCTTTCAAAGGTGGACTGCAGCTTTGGACATGGAAGGAAAAGAACTGGTTTTGGAGGTTTTGGCAATTTTGCAGACTTCTTAGACTTCTCAGGCACTTCTATCTTCTTGAGATTGGAAATTGCTGTGGTGAGAGCAGTGTTCAAAGCTTTTGGAAGCTCCTTGGAGAGGTCATAGGATTCATCACTATCATCATCTGAAGAAGAACTTGAATAAAACTCCAGTGATGGTGCCCTAGTGGAAGGACCTTCTTTAGGCTGCACAAACTCTAGTTTCCTAGCACTTGGTGCTGTTTTGGGAAAATAGTCAGACCATGTTGGACCACTGGATGCAGAAGAATCTTCATAGACATCCACTTCATCAGTGGATGATGAATCAGATGAGACATAGACAATGTTTGGTAACTTACTCATGGTGAAGTTGTTGATGTTTCTGGTTATTTGTGATGTTTTTGAATGAGTTTGTGATGAAATTATTTGTTCTTTGAGGGTCTTTTTATAGGCATAAACGGTTTGAATGGTGAAAGTACTGCTCAACGGCTATAAAAAGAGAGTACTGCTTGCTGACGTGGCAAGTGCTGTCTTTTTCAAACGGTCAAAAAGATATGGTAAATATTCTTTAAATATTATGAAAGAGATAAGGGGTATAAAACAACTGTTTTGAGTTATTTTTGGGATACTATTTTATCAATCTTACACATAAATACTTACCCTACTTCCCTTTTCTCTTTTGTATATCTCTTTACCATAATATTCCATATTCACTCGCCGTTTTCACCAATTACCTTTATACAAACATTCTTCAATGGCTCGAAGAACATGTAATCGTCACAATATGGTAGCAAATTTGGACAAGACTGATCTCAATGTTGATTTTCATGACATTATTGATTTTCTTGCTGGGTCTTCAATCAATTATGCTATTTTGGTTAATCCTGATGTGATTGGACCTTGGATTCAAGAATTTTGGGCTACTGCTGATGCTGGTTGTGAAGATTTGGATACATGGTTCATTACTGCTACAGTTGTTGGGCGTAAGGTTCGAATTTCAGAGGCACAAATAAGAGCAGACCTTCAGTTTAATGATGAGGAAGGTACTGTGTGTTTTGCTAAACAGGTTATTTGGGATACACTTAGGGATATTGGATATGAGGGTTCTCTTAAAAAGCAAACTTTTGAAAAACCCCTCTTCAGTCCTCAATGGAAGTACTTGATTCATGTACTCCTTCATTGCCTAAGCAACAAAAGTACTGCTTGGAATGAATTCCCTAAGACTATAGCCTCAGCATTGGTGGGTTTGGCGACTAATCAGCCATTCAACTTCTCTTGGATGATCTTAAATGGGATGCTCAACCACATCAACAAAAACAAACCATTTTTTATGTATCCTAGATTCATACAAGTCTTTCTGGATAAACAGCTTAAAGGAATTCCTAAGCTACAAGACTTCTTACCTGTTATTATGCTTCAAGACAAGGTGTTTACCTTTATGGCCAACAAGAGTTTAGATTTTTCTGGTAATATTACACCTCTTACTGCATATATGTTGGAAGTAGCACAGACTGTTAGGGATGCTGCTCAGGAAGATTCAGAAGCAGATTTAGAAAATGACTTTACACATGAAGACTCTACTCCTACTCCATCTCAAAGATCTGGACAGTCTCTTTCTCATGAAGAAGATGTTTTACAACATTCTTCTCCTTCACCAGTTAAAGAAGTCTCCCAAAAGACTGCTTCCTGTGAAAAGACTGTCTCTGCAGAAAAGCCTGTTTCTCTGCAAGGTACTGCTCTCAGTGACACAGATCATGGTGTTAGTCAACCATTCAATCCCAATGATTATACTTCCACAGATGGGTTTCAAACATCTGGAGGAGATGAGGGTATGATGGCTGGTAATGATACACCTATTGAAGATGAAGTTATGGATAATTATGCTTTGACAAGAGAGTTGAAGAGACTTAAAAGGGCTTATGATAATCAAGTTAACGTTTTAGCCACTCTTCAACAGAAGTACAAGAATTTGAAGAAATTGGTTAAGTCTATTCTTCAACATCCTTCAAAAGGTTTTCAGAAGGATAAGTCAAAGAAGAGGAAATTAAGAAAACAATCTTCATTCACATTGGGGAGGAATACAAATAATGTGAATTTCAATGAAGATGTTGTTGATAAAAAGACTGTGGATGAAAAGAATGCTTTTCAAAGTGCTGATGATCAAGATGCTGCTTTGAATATTCCACAGACACCACTTGAAGAACAAATTTCTCATCAAGATACTATTGAAAGAAGAAGTGATGAGACTGAGCAAGTAAATCTTCGAGAAGCTGACACTCAAGTCAGAAGTGGTGATATAGAAGTATTGGATTTGGAAGGTACTGGTGTTGATATTATTCAAGATACTGCCCAAGGTACTATGAGGCAATTTCAGATTACACCAAGGACTTTGGACTTTGAAGAAGATGTGGGTCCGTCCAATCCAGTCCAAGAAGATGATATGATAAAGTCTAATAGTGATGATAACACTATTGCTGAGATCATGCTGAATATGTCAAAACCTAGAGGTATTACTATTCCTGGAGTTGAACAATCTCAAGATTTGCAACTTTCTCCTAAACCTATTCAAGATATTGATCCAAAAGATAAAGGAAAAGGAATTCTAGTGGAATCAGAAAAGAAAAAGAAAAAGAAGTCCTTTACCATAGAGCAGATCAGAGCTTATCAAGAAGCTCAAGGTGATATTGCAGCTAAAAAGCTTCAAGCAGAACTTGATGCTGAGTATGAAAAGGAAAGACAAGAAGCTGCTGTTCAAACAAAGTTCAAGAAATCAATGACTAAGGCTCAAGAACGAAATTTCTTTATGGGCTACTTAAAAGGAAGAGGATACAAGGGTTTGACAAGGTTGAATCATTCTCAGATGAAGAAATTATATGATGATATCAGAACAGAATACCAAAGACAAGTAGATGGTATTGTTGGTTATGACACTGAAGAAGGAAGGAAGCTGATGAATGAAAGTAACAAAAGAAAGAGAACAACAATCAAGTCACAGTCATCAAAGAAGTCTAAGCCTACTATAGAGCTAAGAACAAGTACTGTTGATGAACTGAGGAATTATCTAAGACCTATGGATTTTGAACTTCCCAAGAGTGATGTTCAGACAAAATCCAAGATATCTGACTTAGAAGTTGTTGAATCTAAAAAGGATGGTGATTATTTTGTTTTCCACAGAGAAGATGAAAGCTTCAGAGCATTCAATCTGCTGGTAGATATATTGCACCTGGTGGAAAGAGAAGATTTGTATGATTTATATCAACAAATTCAAGCTTACTTTGAAGAAAATCCACTCAAAGGAATTGGTGTAGTATTGCTGGGAGATTTGACTACTATGTGGGATACAGATGAAACTAGCACTGATGACATTTGGAAGAATCAAGAAGAATGGGAAATTCATAGCTGGAGATTCTTTGCAAGTGCTGGTGTTCATGCCTTAGAGCTAGAAGATGGTACAATGATCTACATGTTGGCAGACAAAAGATATCCTCTCATAAGAGATTTGATGCTGAGAATGCTGGATCATGGTATGGAAGTTGAAGAAGAAGATGACATGGCTCTAATGGTGATCAATTTGTTCATCAATTGGACAATTTTGAAGGATGATGATTAAAATACTGGTATGATTTTAATTGTATAAAATATTTTGAATAAAACAAGTACTTTATTCAAAGTACTGCTGATCAAACAGTACTTTTCCAAAGTACTGCTTGCAGCTAAAACCAGTAAAAGTTTTTGAAATAAAAGTTTTTGTCTTGTGCAAAATTTCTTTTTGAAGCACAAATAAATACAGCAACAAATTGTTTTTGAGGAAAACATGGTGTTAGTACTTGTACTACACAACAAATGGTATTCAACTCACCATGTTTCACAGACAAGAAAGAGTTTGATTCATCATGAGGGTACGGCTCTGATGTGACAATCAAATCCGTTTTTAGTTGACAATTTACTAAAAATTGTATGGTTTCAACTCACCATATCTGAAATAAGTGAAGAGTTGACTAGCCCACAAGAAAAATGGCTTGTGGTAAAGGCTGTGGAAAATCCATTTATATGGTAATTAGTTCACCATGGTTAAGATCTAAGAACTAACTAGTCCATAAGCAAACGGCTTTTGGTAAAGACTACTCAAATCCGTTGATAGCTGATGATTTGCTAAAAATCATATGGTTATCAATGTACCATGGTTTACTTAACCTAAACATTGGCTACTCCAGAGTTAATGGCTTTGGTAAAGAGACATCAAAATCCATTAATTTTCAATGATTCACCTCTCACAGGAGTTAACACACCTGGAAGTGATGAGAATAGTATGAAACTGAATATGATTTGATGTACCTAATGTTGCTGAGTAGCTGAGAAGAAGAGTTTAAGTTGCTGTAAAGATAAAAGTTTGTTGCTGATAAAGATTGCAAGTACTTTATGCTGATGATGACAAAACAACGAGTGTATTTTTCAAAGAAGACAATCTTTCCATGAAGATAAAGCTTACACAAAGGAATCTTGAAATCAAACAAGTAGAATTCAAGTTAGGGGAGGATTGTTGGGGTATAAAAGATCAAAGTACTGCTGGATATCAAAGTACTGCTCTTCAGAGTACTACTGAAGTATTAAAGTCAAAGTACTGCTAGTGATCAAAGTACTGCTCGTTGATAAGTCAAAGTACTGATTGAAGATAAGGACTGAATATATTATTAGAATTAGAATATTATGTTATCTAGAATATTCTATAGTTAAAGATTTTATACTTGTCGTTCAAGTTATGTAAACCGACTAGGGTTTTCCTTGTGCCTATAAAAGGATCCCTAGGTTGGCATTAGAGATAAGAGTTTTACGAATACGATTTAGACATAAGTTAGAGTTGTAATAGTCTGCATTATATAAGCAGATTTAAGGTGTTAATATAATCAAAGTTTGGTTAATTCTTCTTAGCTTTGTTAAGTAATTCCGCATACTTAATAGAGTAATTCAGTGTTTCATTGTTAGTAGATTAGGATTTATCCAAGGCTACTAAACCCTTAACAAGCTATATAATAGTTTGGTCAGAGTATAACGATCCAACAGTCCCTCAAAATTTAAAAAATTGCATAATTAGTCCTTGGGCATTTATTTATTACAAACCAAACGGGCCAATATACACTACACCATCACCACCCTTTGTGTTGTCCAACCCAATCCAATACAATCCCTTGGCCCATTCCCTTCCCAGTCCACCTCTGGCCCAACTCTTCCCAGGCCCAAAAAGCTTAAACAAAACATACCCCGTAATATTTACCCTGTCAAACAGTTAACACCCTCTTCCCCCCTTTCCCTCCCACTTGCAACCTGCAACCATCACCTCACCTCCTCCCACCATCTCCATCACATCCCACCGCCCAAACCACTATCCCCTACCCTTCACCTCAGCATTAAATGCACCACCCCAATTGGTATTTATCAGAGCAAATTGCAATAACCCATTTTGGCGCCAAAACACGTGGATGGCTCAGATTAAGTTTGAATGATCCAAGGGCTGTGGAATTGGCTCAGAAAGGTCTAAGGAACCCTAATCTCCCCTATAAAAGGAAGAAGAAGCAGTGTGGAAGACTATCTAGTGTAATTTAGTATAACTTAGGTCGAATAGTGTAATTTTCAATTATCAAGTGTAATTTCAAGCTTTCAAGTTGTATTTCAAGTGAATTCAGTTAATCAAAAATCTTTTTCAAGTTTCAATATCAGTTTGTTTTTACAATTTCAGTTTATGCAATTTTTAAAGTTCATAATTCTCATCTAGCTTAAATCTTGTTGATACTTATTATTCTGGACTCAATAGCACATATAAGCTCCTTATATAGCTTCTGTAAGCTATTAGAAACCTTAAAAACAGTATAGGTTATTAAAAGCAAAAATACCAAAAAAATAAGAAAAATACTTGAAAAATAAAAAAAAATCAGTGAAGAAGATTGAAGATGGCTGGAGCACTGTGAATTGTGGATGGCAGTGAATTGTGAATCTTGGGAAGCTATAGGAAGGTTACTTGGTCCATGGTTCTTGGTTCTAAGCGGGATGCACATTGTAAGACTCAAATTCTTATTTTCTTGCATAATACTGTAGACTGCTTGATTTTGTGTTAATCCTGTGTTTTGTTGTTTAGTAATTGTATTTAAGGTGATCTATGTTAGTTAAGATCATGATTGTTCATTAAATATCAAACTTGTTATCATTTGCATCTTAACTGTGCAATTCTCACATATTGCATCTCAGTGAATTGATGGTTGTTTGTGATCAACATTAGCATAAAAACAGTTAAAGCAACCTATTAGATAACTTTGAAAAGATTTCATGGGCTAAACCTGTCAAACCCTTTGAAAAACTCAAGACAGTGAGACATTAAGGGGTGTTTGGATCAGGGTAATACCCTGTGTTCTTGGTGTTTTCTTGTAGTTACTTCTGCACTAGTAGTTCACCTTAGGTATAAATAAGTTAGCCATAGCATAAAAACCATAGCTATTTCTCAAAAAGTCAAAATTACTTTTGAATTCACTCTTTGCTTAACTGTGAGTGATTTAGCTTGTTTGATCTCATCATTTAGTTACAAAAGTGCTTCAATTTGCTTAATTCACTCTTATTATAGCTTATCATCACATGTTCAGTAGATTAGAAGTGCTCAAAACTCATAAAAGTCAACTTAGGTTCTTATTTCAAAAAGTCAAAAGTTTCATATCAGAAAAAATGGTCACTTCTTCTTTGTGATCTGTAGGATTCATTAGGAATTGGAAATCCAAAATTTTTGTTGTTTTGAGTTTTTTGATAGCCTGTTATTTAGTTTCAAAAAGAAAAGCTCATTTTAAAATCCATTTGCTTATAAAAAAGCCCTTTCAAAGTTGCCTGATCACTCATTGCCCTCCCCTGTACCAGTGTTGCACACCCAACTTCACAAGCTTGCATATTTCTTACTAGTAGGCCTCACCCTTTGTTTCTTGGCTTTTTGAGAAGCTCCTTAAGCTAGCTTGTTAGGACAGTGCTTATTTTGGGTTTAGAACCTTTTGCCCATAGCTTAATTTGCCCCACAAGTCATCCTCACCCAATTGCATACACTGAGTCATCAGTGTATGCAACCAACTTCACAAGCTCATACCAAGCTTATTAGTGGACCCTTGTCTGTGAACCTTAGCTTACTTAGAAGCTTCTCCTAGCCAGCTTTTCAGATCATCCCTTGTTGTGGACCCCTGATCACTTCTGAGGGCCCCACACAGGCCTGCAGTTTGTCCCATTTTAGCCTACTGTATTTGTTTCTCAGTTTTTGGATTTGCTTATTTCTGCTCTTAGGCTTATTCCCTTGTGCTTGTTATTCCATTTTAGCTTATTTGTGTTCATCTCAGTTGTTCATAGCTTATTTTGTCCTTTGTAGTTCATTGGTAGCTTATTTCATAAGAAAAATCAATAAACTCCTCAAAAAAGCAATCTGTCAAAGTTTATAAGTTGCATACAACTTATTTTTAAGTTATAACAAATTTGCTTTTGTAAAAGTTGTTCATTTTTACTGTTAAAATAGTTTTGTAAAAGAAAAATCACAAAATCATCACTTTTAAAAAAGTGATAGTTTCTATTTAAGCCAATTTGGCTTATTTTTTTGCTTTTTCAAAAAGCACTTCCTAATTTTATATTTTTCTTAATTTCCTAATATATTAAAATAGTTTTATATAAATTTTCAGATTTATCTCTTTTCATTTAGTATTTATAATAATTAATATTTGTTTAATTAGTTTTAATAGAAAAATCAAAAATAAAATCCTTTACTGTTCATTTTTAATCTCTGGCACTTTTTTTACATTTTTCCTAGCTTTTATAAATCATAAAGTATTTTTAGAGAATAGTTTCATAATTGTTACTGTTAATTTGCTATTGTTATTAATTAATTTAGTTTAATTAGCTTTTAATTAGTAATTAAGTAAATAATTAGTAAAATAGTTTAATTATAATTTTTATAAACTTTTTATAATTATTTAGGATTCCTGTAATGGTTAATTAGTTTTATAAAAAATTTCATAATTATCTAAGTCATTTTAGTATTATTAGTAATTTAAATTAGTTTAAATAAGTAATTAAATAGTTTTTAATTAATAATTAATATTAAATAATAAAATAATCAAAAAAATAATTTTCTTTTTTATAAAATTTTCTTTTAATATTAAGTTTGTAAAAAAGTCATTTTCACCCCCTCTAGTTTATTTTTGCTTCATTTCCACTTTTCCCAGTATGCGTTTACGTTTGTTTTAATTTTAATCACGTTTTAGGTTTATCTAATTTCCAGTTATTGTTAATATTGCTTATTTGTCTTATTTACATTTATATATGTTTAGTGTAATCAATCCCAATCATTATCTGGTTACTTTCTGATAAGTGTTCAAACACTCATCATTTTTATCGTATCTGAACTGCCAAAACATCGAAAAACAATCAAAAACGTATCAAAATGCAGAAAATATCCAAGGATCATGTTTTATATGTCTCAAATGCAAAATGTTTAAAAACAGATGAAAAACGAACAAAGTTTGCACAATTGGCAATTTCAGTCCCCCAACTTTCAAAACTTGACAAAATCAGTCCCTGAGCAATTATTTTAAAGAAAAGTCAACCAAAGTCCTTTGAAAGTTAAAAGTTATCAAAAATGATCCTTGGGTGAAAAGTTTAGAGAAATTGCAAGTTTGGTCCCTTAACTTTGCATATTGGCAAAATTAGTCCCCAGATGATTTTATTTTGGAAAATGAACAACAAAGGTC
>LBNU01030718.1:299955-317793 GCA_014162995.1 Artemisia annua | reverse complement strand
GGTGTTTTAAAAGTTGGATCTCTCTAATCCCAAAACTCGTTTCGAGTGTTCTCAATTAAGCACATAGCATATTCATACCTGTATTGAAAGATCCACATTTGTCGGGTAAGGGGAAAGCCGACTTTCAAAATTCGTCCCGATCCATACAGAAGCCTGGCGCGTCAGCCACGCGTTGACGCGTGGGTGACGCGTCAGGAGCATATATGGATTCTGGGAATTTTGGCTACCGTTTGTTATTTTATGTGTTTCGAAGGTTTATTTGTCATCATTAAAACATTAGGAGATCTTGATAATGTTGCCTCAACACCAATCATCACAGACACAAACCGGAACAAATGAAGTTCCCGAAACACCTACGTCTCCTCCAAAGCCATTTAAACGAGGTGGTAAACGAAAGGCCAAAAAATCCAAAGAACCCGAACCAATTGAAGAAAATCCCGACGCGGTCAATGCTACAATACGTTGGCAACCAAGTGAGGAAAAACTACTTGCAAAGTGTTATGTGGTTGTTACCGAAGATCCAATGGTCAGGCGTGCACAACCTAGCGATACGTTTTGGAGACGTATTCTCAACGAGTTCAATAGGCTTAATTATCAAGCACGCACCAATGATATATTAATAAGCAAGTGGAAAACGTTGAACCGTGATTGCACAAAGTTCAACGCATTCTACAAACGTTCAAAACGTCAAGAAAAAAGTGGGGAAAGTGAGTTGGATATCATGAAACGGGCTAGACAAATGTACCGTGACGAGCATAGCACATCGCCTTTTAATAACGAGGATGCGTGAGAGGTTTTGCGTTCTCATCAAAAATGGAACGTGCCAGAAACACTTGATTTAACCGACGATGTCCCAAGCCAAACAACTAGGCGTTATTCGGTCATGATGACCAACCACGTCCGATGGGAAAAAACGTGCTTCGAAGAAACAAAAATCCGAGAGCACGACAAGTACCGGGGGAGCGAATACCGGAGGAACGAGCTCGTCAAGCCAATTCGGGGAGGTTACGCAGCACGAGTATCGTATAAAACGAGAAGATGCATCCATGGCGTATCGGGCGGCTAAGGAAAAGGATGAAACGATAACAAGGTTGGAAGAGATGAAATTTCTTATGCTTGATGCTTCCGGCAAGGATCCAAACGTTGTGTTTTGGATCAATTCGAAAAAAGACAGAATCATAAAAAAAAAAAATATAACTTGCAACCTCAATAGTAGATGTAATTGTATTTCATAATTTCCGTATGTCATATTTTTATTATTTCGTAGTTTTTCCTTTCGTTGTAACATTTTTTTTTTAAATTCGTAATGTAATGTTTAAGTTTTAATGTTATGTTTTTTATTAAATGAAGTATTAGTTTTAGTTTAGGTGTTGATTTTGAAAATAGTTGAATTAAAGTTGAGTTATGGTTGATGGGTGTTTTTTTGTGAGTTAAGGGTGGAAGGTTAAAGCTGATGTGGCACTGACGTGACACTGATTTAAAGTTTGTCCTTGGGTCATGATACCCCTTGCTCTTATCTATTCGAAACCACTCGTAATGAAATCTTTTAGATTTTTGTGGATTAAAAAAAATAACAAATATAGTATGCACACTAGGAATGCCACCCAACACCCACAACTTACAATTACAATCACAACACTGTGCTTATAGGTTCGCTAATGAATCATATCCATTTATTAACTAAAACTCATACCCTCCACTAGGGATGACTAACCAAATTATTACTAAAAACATTTGTGTTATCAATAATACATGCGTAACTAAGAGCTTAAAATGTATAATAGAGTATCTATGATTGAATGAGATTCTTTTTAACCTTTTCGGTATTGTTGGACATACAAAAGAATTCACTTTTTTTTGACAAATAACGGCAAGTATATAATGTTTTCCATATCTTTGTCTTTAGTTTATAGTCGATTTCATTCCACTATCTAATTAAACCTATACCCAGAATCTCGACGATAAACCAAACACACATTCATCAAATGTAATGTTGATAAAACTCATCACTATAAGTTCAATAACCTCATCTTCATATCAATATTTACCAAATATTTCATCAAACAACCGTAGCACACCACGGGCCTGTAGCTAGTAATAAATATAGCATGCACACTAGGAATACCACCCAATACCCACAACTTAATTACAATCACAACACTGTGCTTATAGGTCCGCTAATGAATCATATCCATTTATTAACTAAAACTCATACCCTTTACTAGGGATGACAATCAAATTATTACTAAGACAAAATTACACGGATGGTCCCTGTGGTTTACACGGATTGCAAGTTTAGTCCCTAAGTCAAAATAAGTACATCAGACATCCCTAATTTTGAAACCTGTCACCCTTTTAGTCCCTAATTTGGATGGGCCGTTAGTTTATCCGTTAAGTTATTTGCACCGTTAGCCCTCCGTTAATATTTTTCGCACTGTTAGTCCTCATTTTCTAAAAAAATCCTCATTTTTTGCACCGTTAGTCCCTCCGTTAATATTTTGCACCGTTGTCAATCTTTTTACGTTTTCGTCCATTTTTTAATGTTCTCGTCCGTTTTTAATGTTTTCGTCCATTTTTTCCCGTTTTTGTCGATCTTTTTACGTTTTCGTCCATTTTTGTTATATGTTCTCGTCCGTTTTTTAATGTTTTCATCCATTTTTTTACGTTTTCGTCCGTTTTTTTACATTATCGTCCATTTTTTACGTTTTCATCTGCTTTTTTACGTATTAGTCCGCTTTTTTTATATTCTCGTCCGTTTTTTTACGTTTTCGTCTGTTTTCTTATGTTTTCGTCCGCTTTTTTACGTCTTCGCCCGCTTTTTTACGTCTTCATTTGTTTTTTTATGTTTTTATCCGTTTTCGCCCTTTTTATTTACCGTTTTCGCAAATTTTCTTTATTAGGTAAGTATACTAAAAGAAAATTTGACATTTGATAAAAATGTTTCTGGTCGATTTTAAATCACGATTTTGACCCATTTCTGCTCGGATTCATCAAAAGTGTAAAACATGAAAGTTGTCTGGAATGATGTTTTACATCAAGACTCGCGAGATTTTAACCAGAAAATGCAAAACAAGGGTTGTTTACTACCAAAACTTAAGCCATTTTTTTTTTACCAAATTCATAACTTATAAAACTTTTGTAAATTTTGTACTTGTGTAAATCATCAAACTTATTTGAAAAAAATGAAAGAAAGCGTAAAGATGTTCGTATAGTTTTCTCCTCTAAGACATATACATTGGCCGGTGAGCCCGATTTGATATATAACGAACGAAAATGACTTAAGTTTTGGTAGTAAACAGCCCTTGTTTTGCATTTTTCAGGTTAAAATCTCATGATTCTTGATGTAAAACATCATTTCAGACAACTTTCATGTTTTACACTTTTGATGACTCGGACCAGAAAGGGGTCAAAATCGTGATTTAAAATCGATACAGAAATATTTTTATCAAATGTCAAGTTTTCTTTTAGTATACTTACCAAATAAAAAAAATTGGCAAAGCGTAAAAAAATGGACGAAAACATAAAAATATTGACAAAAACGTAAAAAAATGGAAAAAAAACGATAAATAACGGACGAGAACATAAAAAAATAGACGAAAACGTAAAAAGATTGACAAAAACGTAAAATAATGGACGAAAACATTAAAAACGGACGAGAACGTAAAAAAATAGACGAAAACATAAATAGATTGAAAAAAATGTAAAAAAATGGACGAAAACGTTAAAAAACGGACAAGAACGCAAAAAAATGGACGAGAACGTAAAAAAATGGACGGAAACATAGAAAGATTGAAAAAACATTAAAAAATGGACGAAAACGTTAAAAAAACGGACGAGAACGCAAAAAAATGAACGAAAACGTAAAAAGATTGACAACGGTGCAAAATATTAACGGATGGACTAACGGTGCAAAAAATGAGGACTTTTTTAGAAAATGAGGACTAACGGTGCAAAAAATATTAACGGACGACTAACGGTGCAAATAACTTAACGGATAAACTAACGGCCCATCCAAATTAGGGACTAAAAGGGTGATAGGTTTCAAAATTGGGGATGTCTGGTGTACTTATTTTGACTTAGGGAATAAACTTGCAATTCGTGTAAACCACAGGGACCATCCGTGTAATTTTGTCTATATACTAAAAACATTTGTTTTATCAATAATACATGCGTGACTAAGAGCTTAAAATGTATAATAGAGTATCCATGATTGAATGAGATCCTTTTTAACCTTTTTGGTATTGTTGGGCATACAAAAGATTTTTTTTTTTTTTTTTTTTTTTTTTTTTTTCTCCCTCAAATAACGGCAAGTATATAATGTTTTCCATATCTTTGCCTTTAGTTTATAGCCGATCTCATTCCACTATTTAATTAAACCTATACCCAGAATCTCGACGATAAACCGAACACACATTCATCAGATGTAATGATGATAAAACTCTTCACAATTACCTCATCTTCATATCAACATTTACCAAATATTTCATCAAACAACCGTAATAATGACCACCAAACCATACCATACAAAGCACATCTCTAAATCATCTCAACTCCCTAATTTGTTTATCTTTTCATTTTGTTACTAGCTTCATCATATTTGATAAAAATCACCACTATCACCCTGTGGTGATCATGTAACTGGTCTTGACGCGTATTGAAAGCCAAGCACGCGTGATAGTGGCATCAATTACATTCGGTCTTAGACTAATGCTAGTGGTGACCACTTTTTCACCCCAAGCAACCCCGTCACCTCAGCGACACCTTAACTTTCTCTCTCCACAACTCCACCCCAACTATAGCTAACTAGTGGTGACCACAAAAGCAACTCCATAAATATACATTTAAATGGTAACAAAAATTGGATTTGCTTCGTTAAATGTTTCGGTCACTCAATCAACCGAAATATTGAAATGGTCATTAAGCAATGCGTTACTTTGGGGTGGGCTAATGGGGCAAGACATTGCTTTTATGGGGTTGTGGTTGAGCGGCAACGCCCATTTCCAATTTACCATTTTAACCTTCACTTACACACGAACTCCTAAGTCCCAACCCTAAAACCCAAACAAAACCCTACCTTAGGTCTTTCTCTTCCTCCCACAACTATCACATTCACCACCTCCCCCAAAACCTACCGGAAAAAATGTCAATCCACAACAAAAAACCCAAAAAACCAAAGACCACCACCATTAACTCCGACGAAAACCTTCACTTAGAAATCGCAAACTTCGCTTCATCTCTCGGCCTCTCATCTTCCCTCCCATCCTCCGGCTTCAACGACACCAGTTTCCGTAACCCTAAACCTAAAAACCCTAATTCCAAATCCACCCAAAAAAACACCAAAAATGAAATTAAACCCAATAAATCACAACAATCAAACATTCCAAACAACCCCAGAAAAAAACCATTCAATGCCGCTGACTCTATCAAAAATGCCCAAAACCCTAATTTCGAAAACTCAAAGGAATCGAAAAACCAACCAAAACCCAAGTCACAAAACTTCTTTGCCGTTGATAATTCACGGTCATTTGACAAATATAAGAATTTACCAAAGCTGCCATTAATGAAAGCTAGTGCATTAGGTGTATGGTATACTGATGCTGCTGAGCTTGAAGGGAAAGTTATTGGGGATAAGAAGAAGGGGATTAAGGGGGTCGAAGAGTGGAAGGAGTTGGTTGAGAAGAAGAGGGAGTTGGGTGAGAGGTTGTTGTGGCAGTTTGTGAGTGACTACGAGGGGACGAGAGCGCAAAGTGGGGATATTAAGATGGTGTTGGCGACGCAGAGGTCGGGGACTGTTACGGATAAGGTTTCNTCCCATTTCCAATTTACCATTTTAACCTTCACTTACACACGAACTCCTAAGTCCCAACCCTAAAACCCAAACAAAACCCTACCTTAGGTCTTTCTCTTCCTCCCACAACTATCACATTCACCACCTCCCCCAAAACCTACCGGAAAAAATGTCAATCCACAACAAAAAACCCAAAAAACCAAAGACCACCACCATTAACTCCGACGAAAACCTTCACTTAGAAATCGCAAACTTCGCTTCATCTCTCGGCCTCTCATCTTCCCTCCCATCCTCCGGCTTCAACGACACCAGTTTCCGTAACCCTAAACCTAAAAACCCTAATTCCAAATCCACCCAAAAAAACACCAAAAATGAAATTAAACCCAATAAATCACAACAATCAAACATTCCAAGCAACCCCAGAAAAAAACCATTCAACGCCGTTGACTCTATCAAAAACGCCCAAAACCCTAGAAACCCTAATTTCGAAAACTCAAAGGAATCGAAAAACCAACCAAAACCCAAGTCACAAAACTTCTTTGCCGTTGATAATTCACGGTCATTTGATAAATATAAGAATTTACCAAAGCTGCCATTAATGAAAGCTAGTGCATTAGGTGTATGGTATACTGATGCTGCTGAGCTTGAAGGGAAAGTTATTGGGGATAAGAAGAAGGGGATTAAGGGGGTCGAAGAGTGGAAGGAGTTGGTTGAGAAGAAGAGGGAGTTGGGTGAGAGGTTGTTGTGGCAGTTTGTGAGTGACTACGAGGGGACGAGAGCGCAAAGTGGGGATATTAAGATGGTGTTGGCGACGCAGAGGTCGGGGACTGTTACGGATAAGGTTTCGGCGTTTTCGGTCTTGGTTGGGGATAATTGTATTGCTAATATTAAGTCTATTGATGCACTCATAGGTATAATGGTTTACGTATATTTGAAATTTTTGATATGGAATTGTGGATGTTAATGTTGGTGAATGTGAATTTGTAGGTATGGTGACGTCGAAAGTTGGAAAGCGATATGCTTTTACGGGGTTTGAAGCGTTGAAGGAAATGTTTATATCCAGGTTGTTATCTAGCTGATGTTTGATGTTTAGTTATGTGTCTCTTTAGACAATGCTTGCATAAAACTGTATTAGGTTCTGGGATTGCTTAGTTTAAAGTGCTTTCTGTGTTCATTTTATAAGTGCTTGTATAGAGTAAAGCAAGTATATGGATATGTTTGGGTTTTCATTTAACTGCTTAAGGACTAACTGCATATTTTATAAGAAATAAGCACTTTTGAAGTGTTTGGATTAGTAAGTGCCTAGTGGCTTATTTCGTGGAAATAAGCACTTTTAGCTAAGCACCTCTTAAGGTCCTTTATAAGCCAAATGCATTAGCCAAAAAATGTGATCCCAAACACCCTTTTAGCCTTTTTAGGTAGTTTTATTTAAACAATCTACTGAATTAGATAAGCTTTTAAATAAGCTGTTCGGAACCCCTTTTTCTATTTTGTAAATTTGTATGTTGTCATAAACTGATGTTTGATTTGTTGTTACCAGTTTATTACCTGATCGTAAGCTGAAGACGCTTTCTCAACAGCCATTGGATCTTCTTCCTGAATCGAAGGATGGGAACTCTCTTCTGCTACTCTGGCATTGGGAGGAATGCCTAAAACAAAGGTGCATGCTTGAATAGTTGACTAGTTTCAGCAGTGTGTGGTTTTTTTTTTTTTTTTTTTTTTTTTTTTTTTTTTTTTTTTTTTTTTTGAAAGTAAGTTAAAGGAAAAAAATGATGCACGGATGGTCATTGAATTTTTTTGTTATGTCTGAATGCAGATATGAGCGGTATATATTTGCGCTTGAGGAAGCGTCTAGAGATGTATTAGCTTCACTTAAGGATAAATCTCTGAAGGTTTGTTTAGCTTTATTCTGTGTGCTTTGCTACAGTTGGGTTAAAATAATCATAGCTATTATGTGCACGAAGACCATAATGATAAAAATATATGTGTTTGTTTCGCTCTAATGCTTGCAGACTATTTATGCATTGCTGCTTAGCAAGTCTGAACAAGAGCGCCGATTGCTCTCTGCACTTGTAAACAAGGTATGTATTGTGTCACCTCATTAGATCGTCTAAGCAATTCTTCTTGCTATAAATAGTAAGTTTCGCTATGTTCGTTGTCTGCAGCTTGGGGATCCTGAAAACAAGGCCGCGTCTAATGCTTCTTATCATTTAACAAATCTTTTGTCAGAGCACCCAAATATGAAGGTATTTCCATCTTTCAGTGGCTTCAATATTTTACATGTTAGGACGTCAATATTAGTTTGTGTGTGTGTGTGTGTTTTCTTTGTAATGTTTGCTGTCAAAATAATGCCAACATGTAGTCAACAACTGCTGTTTTAATATAAGTTTACTATGTGTGATCATACTAACTGTACTTATGCCTGCAACTTTACAGGCGGTTGTGATCGACGAAGTAGATAATTTTCTTTTTCGACCTCATTTGGTGTTGCGAGCCAAGTACCATGCTGTATGTGAAAAAACACATGCTCTTAATATTTTTTATAGTTTGTGACAGAACTTTTAAAGTGTTGTATTCTTTTACTCATCAATCAGCGCCTGACAAGATCTTCTTACACAGGTTAATTTCTTAAGAGAGATCCAGTTAACTAAGACCGGAGACGGGCCAAAAGTGGCAAAAAGATTGCTAGATGTATACTTTGCTTTATTCAAGGTAACACATGGAGCATTTATCTCTGAAATGTTGATTAAATTTGATGCTAAGTTTTTAAAGTATATCGTTTCAGGTGCTTATCTCTGAAGCTGGTGGACCGAATAAGAAGAAAAAGAGCAAAGAAGAATATAAGAGACCTGTTACTAAACTTCCCAAAGACAAGAATGTTAAAAGTGAAGCAGATTCTTATGTAGAAATGGATGCTCGAATTTTGAAAGCTCTTTTAAATGTTAGTATCCCTGCTTTTGTATCTTTAATATATATGACATTTGAGTTCACTTGTGTACATCTATATTGATTATTGCAAAACATTAACGGCACCAATTATATGTTATCAACATTTTTTAGTTCATACCTACATCTTACTGTGTTTACTCAACAGGGAATCAATAGAGCTTTTGGTTTTGTTTCAAATAATGAAGCAGATGACGTTGTTGAATCTCAGACTCCAATGCTATTTCAGTTGGTAAACCTATGAATAAACTTGGAATTGTTTTCATCCTTTTGTATGTGGCTATTTTCATTTTTTACGTCTATAGTGTTTGAATGTGATCACTTATTTGCAGGCTCACTCGAAGAATTTTAATGTCGGAGTTCAAGCTTTGATGCTTATTTTTAAAATCTCGTCAAAGAATCAGATTGTCAGTGACCGGTTTTATCGTGCTTTATACTCCAAGCTGTTACTTCCTTCTGCAATGAACATTTCCAATGTAAGTAAAATTGTTATTATCAGGAACTTCACATGTAGTTACTTCCAGATTATTATTCTATTTTTGTATTTGCATTTTCAACATTTTGATGTTATGTGAATCATTATGGGAAATATGTACCTCTATCAGGAAATGTTCATTGGTCTACTTACACAAGCTATGAAAGACGATCCTAATCTGAAGAGGGTAGCTGCATTTGCTAAACGTTTGTTGCAGGTAAGTACCAAAATTTATACCTTTGTCTCAGTTATGCAGTTTACCTAAATGGCTGTTATTGATTATAAAAGGGCTTAGATTACATGACACCTGCTTTGCATCGGGATACAATTCAGTTTTCCATCTTCCTGACATAAGGCATTAGCAATCAACATTAATAATAGGGATATCCCGGGAATTTGATAAAACTCTTTTGCAGTGAGAACTTCGTCAAAAACTCAAAGCAAAGTTATAGCAAGTTAGCAACATTTCCCTGAAATATCATGAAAAAAATGACAAACTTTTTTATAAGCTGGTATATAGGTTAATGATTTGTTACATATACACACATTTACTAGTTATTGTTATTATTAATGTTTCGATAATGTATGCAGGTTTCCCTTCAGCAGCAGCCTCAATACACTTGTGCGTGCATCTTTCTTCTTTCTGAAGTCCTTAAATCAAAACCACCACTATGGTTAAGCCCCTTGAGTTTTTTAAGAACATTCTTAAGCTTAATATCTGTTCTTTAAAATTAATGCCATTTTCATCTATTTGTTATCATGAAGGAACATGGTACTTCAGAATGAGCTGGCTGATGAAGAACTCGAACATTTTGAAGACGTAGTTGAAGAACCAGATACAGAAGCAAACAAGACAGCAGATAAGCCAGAAAGTGATGGTGTTGATGATGATGATGATCCTTCAGAGGATGAGGCTGGGTCACCAGTCCCCAGTTCTGATGATGAGTTTTCAGACAAAGGAGATGATGATTTGCTAGGGTTTAATAGTTTGACCAATCTTGATGACTCTCAAAAATCATCTGGGCATGCTGTTAAAAATGCGAAGTCTTCATTACCTGGAGGATACGACCCCCGTCATAGAGAACCTATTTATTGGTAATTTCCTTGACTTAAATCCAATAATGCATTGAACTTTTTATTTTGAAATGGGTTTCATGCATAACTATCAATGTACTTTTTAATCTCCCGTTCTAGTCATTGTATATAATTTATATGCTTGTCATTAAAGGGAAGTTTTTGTCTCACATTTATGTCATTCTATTATCAAAAACTTGGATTTTAAAACTGATAGTTTCAATGTAAATTGTCAACTTTATGTACAATGATACTTTTATACAAGCTGAACCGTTATATAGAAATGTCAGAGTGTGATTTAGAAAATCACCGAAACTGTACACAAAACCAAAACAACAGAAAAGAACAATGGTTAAAATAGGACAAATAATAAAATTAATGCAAATATAGGTATAATGCTTTTTTGATTTTGTTGTGATTGGTGTTTGACAGCAATGCCGACCGAGTGGGGTGGTGGGAATTAATGGTGTTAGCTTCACATGTGCATCCCTCGGTTTCCACTATGGCAAAAACCCTTCTTTCTGGTGCCAACATTGTCTACAACGGAAACCCATTGATTGATCTTTCACTTGGTACTTTCTTGGACAAATTCATGGAGAAAAAACCAAAAGCAAGAAATTGGCACGGTGGGTCCCAGATCGAACCCGTCAAACAGGTCAGTCTAGTTCTAATTTTTTTGACATGATATTAGCTTACCTTTCTTATTTGTCCAGCTTTAATTTTTTTTTCTTCATGTGAGTCATTAAAAGATGGTGTTGTGGCCATTAAAATATGGCTACAGAATGATTTCAACATGACTAAAAACTAGTATCTTCTAATCACTCAGATGTTAAAAAAAGTCACTAGAACATGACAAATGAAAACGTACTTTGGTAAGAAAAATCACTTACTGATTTTGATGTGTAACCAACTTTATTTCTTTACAGCTTGATATGAGCAAGCAATTGATAGGGGCAGATATATTACAACTAGATGAAATGGATGTAGCGCCAGAAGACCTTGTCTTCCACAAGTTTTTTATGAATAAAATGAATGCCTCAAAGAAACCGAAGAAGAAAAAGAAGAAGGGAGCTGATGAAGAGGCAGTAGAGGATTTTATGGGCGATGATGACATGGAAGAAGACGAAAGTGATAATGAAGAGATTGATGCTATATTGGATTCTACAAAATCTGCATTAGATTCAGATGCCGAGTATGATTATGATGACTTGGACCAACTAGCTGATGACGACGATGACGAGTTGGTAGGGGATGGTAGTGACGATGGTATGGAGTTTCCAGCTGACATGGATGATGATGACGATGATGAAGTGGCGGATGATAAAGCGAGCGATGATGATGTCAGCATTGGAGATGCGGACGATGGAAGTGAGGACGAGGAGGATGTGTTTGAGGTTCAGCCAAAGAAGAGGAAGTTGCGAGGGAAGTCGGGTGCGTCACCTTTTGCGAGTCTTGAGGATTATGAACACTTAATGGATGATAACGAGAATGAAGATGAAGATGACAATGATGATGTTAAGGACTCCAAGAAACATAAGAAATCTAAAAAGACTAAACGGTCTAAACATGAGGATGATAATGATGATGATAAGGACTCCAAAAAACATAAGAAATCTAAAAAGACTAAACGGTCTAAATCCAAGAAGAAAGTCTCCAAAGAGTGAGCGTCTGCATTGTATTCATTTATTGTCTAATGAATTTTTTGGTTTATTGAGCTCAAATGGAACTGTAGAGTAGCAACTAGTATCAGTTTTGCTAAAGATTCAACAATCTGAGTATCTGTAATACGAGTTTTACGTNCAAGAAACATAAAAAATCTAGAAAGACTGAACGGTCTAAATCCAAGAAGAAGAAAGTCTCCAAAGAGTGAGTGTCTGCATTATGTTCATTTATTGTGCAATGATTTATTCGGTAATTTTGACTGAGTGGAAATTTGTTGAGCTCGAATGAGAAGTGTAGAGTAGCAACTAGTATCAATTTTGTTAAAGATTTAACGATCTGAGCATCTGTAATACAAGTTTTACATCCCTGAAGATTTACGTGTTTAAGACTAGTATTTTGAACAAATTCTACAGAGTCCAGACTTCTTATATTTTCCATCTTATCAACAATTTTCTTAATTGGCATTCTGGATTGTGTGTTTGTGTTTCTATTTTTAGTACTATACAGTTTCTTGGCATCACTGTAGTTAAATCTTGGTTTCTGGTTAAAAGCTTCGACTGCCACGAGAGCTGTGATGCAGTTTTAAATTGGTAAAGCCATTAAAACACGGTTTTAACATTGACCCTATGAGCAGCCAAATTTTTACTGTAATCCATTTTTGGACCATGTGATATCCTTGATTGCTGTGAATCTCAGTATACTTACTGTGCAGAAGCAGTAACACGAACAAATACTCTTAACACAGGAACAGTTATCTGTTCAAAATATGACCATTTTCATTTCACATATTCATATGTGTAGACATCTTAACAAAACTAATGGCCACACCGCAACATTGATAGCTAAACCAAAACAACATTGATAGCTAAACAAAAACCAAACTTTCTACGTTTACTACTAATTACTTGATCCAAGTTTGGTGGACCTTGTGAGTTGTGATATCCTTCTTGATGGCTGTAAATCTGGAGATTCACAGTGCAAAAGCAGCAACTGAAACAACATAACATATGAACAAAGTCATCTGTTCAAAACATTACCATTTTCATTTCATAACATACATGTAGACATCTGAACAAAGCTAATAGCCAAACCACAACACACTAGAATCTAGATCACTAAACAAAAGACCAAAGTTCCCTACATTTATCACACTACTGCTTGCTGCTACATTTACGAAACCGCAACTTGAACAGTCTTGGACTTAGGCGGAGGAGGGAGCTTCTGAACCACCACCTTCAACACCCCGTTTTCGCACTTTGCACTGATAGCAGACATGTTACAGTTTTCGGGCAGACGGAATTTCCTCACGAGGTTCTTCTTTGGCCTCCTCTCGAGCCGCAAGTACTTGCACCCTTCTTCCTCCTCATCCTTTTCGTCACGCTTCCTCTTGCCATTGCTTTTCACCACCAATAAATTCTCCTCTTCCACTGTCACCTGTATAAAATTACAAAAAACCTCAGAATATATAAACTTTTTTTTTATACATTATAAAACCATAACAGTTACTTTCGTCAAACATACCTGAATATCGGACTTAGACAACCCTGGGACATCCATGTACAAAACATATTCCTTAGGAGTGTCAACGATGTCAACAGGAATGTTTCCGCCTTTCGATTCGACATTTCGCGACTCGTGATGTGTCCCATTAGAAGGAAAAATGACCTTTCCAATTGTTGTATCAGGAACATCTAGCAAGTGGCTCACTAGACCACCTATGTCAATGCTTCCCATGCTCATGCTTGTTGACAGCGTATCTTTGTTTGAGATTGTGTTGCAAATGATTATGGTACGTTGGTTAGTTTGTTGATTGAACGGGATTTTAATGATGGTTAAGAAACTTCTGGCTGAGACTGAGAAGTGTCTAGAAGTATCAAGGAGATTGGCGACGTGTATTTCTTTTATTTTTTATTATTATTATTTTTTTTTTCGATTTTCTTTGTATATACATACTCCGTATTTGTTTTGATTTTTCCACGGTTCTTCTAAGGGCCCGTTTGGTTTGTAAGCGGGTTTAGGATTAAGATTTGGATTTGAATTAAGATTTGGATTTGGATTTGGATTTGAATATGATGTAAAAGAGAGAAAATATAAAAGTTATTTATTTTATATATTAAAGTAAATTATTTAAAAATGAAATATGCATACAATTTGTTGATGGGCCCACAACTTGCATAGGTTTACATAGAAAAAAAAACATAGCGACAAAAAAAAAATGAATGAGAGAAAATAGAAAAAGAAAAGAAAATAGTGGATAGAGAAAACCACCCTTTTATGTAAGGAATTCTGCATGCCCACTGTCAAGGGTGTGAGCCAACATTAAATGCTACATTTTTATACCAAACATGCAAAATTTGGATTCATCCTAAACCTTTTATGCAAAAACCTCACACCAAACGGGCCCTAAATCTTTTTGTGTTATCATAAAAAAATGTTTTATAGTAATTAATTATTTTATTAACAAACATGAGAGCTCAATTTTAAATTTTAGCTTTCCTATCGATTGATAGATAAAAGTAGAAAATGACTTTGTTTGTTCAAAACACTGTAAATTTCGTCTAGTAAAATAAGTTGTATAGAAACACATGTGTCGATTTTATGAAAGAAAAAAGAAAAAAAAATAGAACTTTAAGTATTGAATTGTAAATAATTTATATAGAGTTAAAATGTAATTAACAATTTTCATGTTTTTTTAACTAGTTATAATACATGTGCATGCACAGGGTTTTTAAAATTTCGTTTTGATTATGTAATATTATCGATTAAGAAATGAATCACTTAACATGTTTCAATTCGTTTTACTTGGTGTACTAAAAATAAAAAATCAAATGTATATATGTTATAATCTACCTATTATATTAGGAGAATTTTTTTGGATTGAAAATTATATTTTATTATTCAAGCAAAATCACATGATGATACTTGACTTGCATAAGATGTTAGTGATATATGATTTTAGTTTTGTAAACCCATAATATCAATTTACAATATGTTTTGTAATTGTGGTATTNACGGAATTTCCTCATGAGGTTCTTCTTTGGCCGCCTCTCGAGCCGCAAGTACTTGCACCCTTCTTCCTCCTCATCCTTTTCGTCACGCTTCCTCTTCCCATTGCTTTTCACCACCAATAAATTCTCCTCTTCCACTGTCACCTGTATAAAATTACAAAAAACCTCAGAATATATAAACTTTTTTTTTTATACATTATAAAACCATAACAGTTACTTTCGTCAAACATACCTGAATATCGGACTTAGACAACCCTGGGACATCCATGTACAAAACATATTCCTTAGGAGTGTCAACAATGTCAACAGGAATGTTTCCTCCTTTCGATTCGACATTTCGCGACTCTTTAGAAGGAAAAATGACCTTGCCAATTGTTGTATCAGGAACATCTAGCAAGTGGCTCACTAGACCACCTATGTCAATGCTTCCCATGCTCATGCTTGTTGACAGCGTATCTTTGTTTGAGATTGTGTTGCAAATGATTATGGTACGTTGGTTGGTTTGATGATTGAACGGGGTTTTAATGGTGATTAAGAAGCTTCTGGCTGAGACTGAGAAGTGTCTAGAAGTATCAAGGAGATTGGCGACGTGTATTTCTATTTTTTATTTATTTACTTTTTTTTCGTTTTTCTTTGTATACTCCATATGACAAAAGTTCAATGCAGAACAATAAGTATCTAAAGATCAAAACACTCCATCTCATCCATTGATCTATCTTTCATCCTACGATCCTAATTAAACATCTTCATTCAATTAGAAATAACAAAAGGACAGTTTTGTAATTTTAAAATTCTCACCTAACATCCCACATCCTCACCCTCACCCTCAGATCTACAATTAACATACGCATTCTCTCTCTCTCACACCATACATTCATCTTCATCACATCTAAATTTTTTCAAACCCAATAATAAAACAAATCTTTACTAAATATTTTGATTTTTTATGGTTCGGTGAGGGGGATTCGCTCGAGAATCTACAGATCTACAGTGCGCCATAGATGACGTGGCGGTGGTTTCGTAACGGTGATTCGCCGGAAAATGAGGTGTGATTGTTTGATTTGCCGGAGATTTGTTTAAGACGTGTGTATGCCCGTAAACGTTCATATATTATGTCTTGTGACTTTTTGTATAGCTGGAATAAAAAGAAAATAAAGAAATAGATCGAGGAATTGAAAAGGTGAATTGACGAGAGATGGAAGATAGTAACTTGTAAGAAGATTGCTTTGCTTGGATTGCTCTTTGTAATCATTACATTTGCATTTAATTCTCAAGTTAGTGTCTTTTATGAGACACGTACCATTGATGCTAAAGGCATGCAAAATACACTTTTATATTAACATGTGATTTAGATGTTTGTGAAGTTTTGGAGTGCTCATATAATAATGTAGTATCTGCTCATGCGTTGAGTTGAAGATGTTTGTTTTCAAGTGGGGTTGAAGATGTTTGTGAAGCTTTGCTTTATTAAAGTGTAAGTTTTGTTGTGTTTAAATGAAACAGAATCACGTGTGATTTACTTCTTTCTAGATTAAAACAGAATTACATGTGATTTACACACGAATCACATGTGATTTACATACGAATCACATGTGATTTACACACGAATCACATGTGATTTACACATGAATCACAACAAAAAACAGAATCATGTATGATTCACTTATTTTTAGATTAAAACAGAATCATGTGTTTCAGTTTATCAGCAAAGGATAAATCAAACATGATTGACATTTTTTCATAACAAAAACAAAAAAAGAAAGAAAAAAAAAGAATAACACTTAACTTCATGAATTTGTTTTATAAAATGAAAGAATAAGTTGATTTGATATTGAAGACCACATGTAATTTATTACTTTAAACATACATGTGAATTTTTTTTTATTTTTTTTTTATTTTTTTTTTTTTAATTTGTATTTCCGATTTGACATTGTGAGCCGGCTAAAATCACATGTGATTTTTACAAATCGCTCGTGATTTTTTAAAATAACAAATCACAAGTGATTTTTTACAAATCACGTGTGATTTATCTGGGCGAAAATTTTAGAAAAAAAAATCGCCGAAAGTATATAAAAGTGCATATCTATAGAAAGATGATTTAATTCTCGTCGCAATGGTGTATTTTTTGTTGCTTGAAGATTTACCGTTTGCAATATATGGTGTTTTAAAAAAAGGTGGAAAATGGGTTTTTATATAATTACATTTCTGCCCTTACTTTGTTATCTTTATTATGATATGCACCGTTGGATGAAAACAGATTGAAGGGCCTAGATTAGCTAGTTTATTCTTTAGATAATTGACGAATGTTGTGGATCTCACCTCTACTCCGTATTTGTTTTGTTTTTTCCACGATTCTTAAATCTTTTGTATATAACATAAAAAAATGTTTTTTAGTAAGTAATTAATTATTTTATTAACAAACATGAGAGCTCAATTTTAATTTAGCTTTCCTATCGATTGATAGATAAAAGTAGAAAATGACTTTGTTTGTTCAAAACACTGTAAACTTCGTCTAGCAAAATAAGTTGTATAGAAACACATGTGTCGATCTTATAAAAGAAAAGTTAAAAAGTTTAATAAAACTTTAATAATTGAATTGTAAATAATTTATTAGAGTTAAAATGTAATTATCAATTTTTATGTTTTTTAATATCTTTAGAGCACTAGGTACCGTGGTGTCATCGGCTTGGTGCTGTGGGCATTTTTTGCTGCCACGTCAGCAAAAAGCTCCACGGTACCAGAAATCCCACGGCACCACATTTCATGGGTATCCGTGGGCATCAGAATTTCTGGTGCCGTCGGCTTTTTTTTTTTTTTTTTTTTTTTTTTTTTTTTTTTTTTTTTTTTTTTTTTTTTTTTTTTTTTTTTTTTTTTTTTTTTTTTTTTTT
>LBNU01030718.1:285427-299682 GCA_014162995.1 Artemisia annua | reverse complement strand
TATCCTTTCTTTGTTTCGACCCATATCCATCGAAACCTTTTAAAGAAAGAACAAGAACAAAAGTGGCCATATCCTTTCTTTGTTTCGATTCTGAGATCTTGAAACCGAAAAAAACATCTTCAAAGGGTTTGTGTTTGTATGTTGTTCGAACTAAATGGTAAGAAAAAGATTTGTTTGTATCTGTGATTAAGTTGGAGATATAAGGAAGGGATGGAGGCTGCGTTTGGGTTGACATATTAGAGGAAGATGTGGTGACTGCTGCGTGTAGTAGTGAAAGATTTTTAGTTGATTAATTTTGTGAAAGAGAAATTCAAGAAAGAAACATGTTGTTTTGGTGACTGAGCTTGTTGACTGCGTGTAGTAGTAAAAGATAGGGTTTTTTGAGTTGTTTATTTTGTCTTAGGTTTAGGATAGTTGTTATTTGGGCCATGTGGTATATTGGTTGGGCCGAGTTTTAGTCTAGGATATTTGTGTGTTAATTTATGTTCATAAGATTTTTAGTTGGATATTATGCATTTTAATTTTATTTTGAGATTGATTTTAGTGCTAAAACTGAAACGGTGTTTTAAATTTAGTTAAATGGGCTGGTTTATTTAAATAAAAGAAAAAAAAATGTGGGGTCCAAGGGTGCACGACGCCCGACGGCACCAAAAATTAGTGTTATAGGAGGGAGGGGTTTTTTTGTGTTGTGGTGAATTCTGATGTTATAGAAAAATGTGCTGATGTGGATGCATTTTTTCTCACGGCACTAACGGGATGGCTAGAGGATACCTAATGATCTAAAAGTTGTGAGAAATTAAGTTAAAAAAAATGTGAGAAATATTAGGATAATATTGTTATAAGTGTCTTTTATATAGCCACAAAATTAGGGTATGTAGTGGCTGTTAATGAACATCATTTTTGACTAATTGTTGTATTGGGCCGTTGGAGTGCTTGCCCAAATTTTGTTTATCACAATTTCGTATAAGAATCTCATTTGGGCATAATTTTGTAACATTACAAGTTCAAGTTATGATTACAATTATTCAATGAACTAATACATCTATAGAACATTTATAATTAATGTAATTCTTAAAATACTCACTCATTATAAAAAAAATTAATATATCACATGGTACAAACCAATAAAATTAATTATAAAAATCTTGACATATGCTAACTAGCAAGTAACTTTCACTGTCAATCATCAAAACTTCGTAATACTACTGGCTACCCTTTTTGTATCTCCTTGCATTGTGATGCACAGGCACTCTACCATTTTAATGTGAGATAGTGTGTAAAGTTATTCTTTATAATTCTCACCATGCGTAAAATTACTACCATAAAAAACATATAACAAGATAATATTGTGCGTCTGGAAATTGATTACAGGGTACCCGCAGCCGCAACGCGTGGGTACCCTGCTAGTATAGAAATAAAAGCCTATTCTTCGTCGGTAGGATATTTTGCCCGGATTCGAGCTTGTTTTGCTGCCACGATCCTTGCATTGACCGGATTCATCTTGCTTGTGTCCATTTCTAGCACCCGCATCTCCTCGGCAATCTTTTGAGATTCATACAAATTAACTCTTGCGAGTGACTCTCGCTCGAGCACATCCATCTTTGCCTTGCGGTCTAACTCGATTTGTTGAGCCAACATTTCTTGAAACAATGCCGGGTTTGAACCGGAACTAGCGGTCGAGTTTGACGAACGTTGGCTCTTAGAAATCCGGTACATGCCGTCTGGCCTTGGCGACTCGTCGGCTCCAAAATGCTCGGGCCCCTCTCGCGTGGACTGAAGACGAGCACGTCTTGCCAAAGTCGAGTCGGGATTTTTCCACTTGTGCTTGTCTTTCAAAAAGTCCCAAGCGGTCAAGTGTTTGAATTCATCTAAACAAAACGTGACAACGATTCATAAAATCTTTATCACCTTCCCCACTCATAACCGTCGTTTCATTAACAACCGTATTGAACTTCTTGGTATCTCATTGGAGTCCACTTTTCCGTCAACATGTTTTTGGTACGAGTAGTATACTTAAGCCTCTTTTCTTCTTTGTTGTATACTTCGAGCACTTTGTACCAAAACGTATCCTTTTGTTGATCCGCACCCACTTTTGGATCCTCGGATACTTGGATGTAACACTCCGACAAAAGAAGCTCCTCTTCTTGGGTCCACATAATGCGTGGTTGTCAGGACGGGACCACATCTTCTTCGTCGCCTTCGTTGCCTTTGCCTTTCTTTGCCTTCGCCTTTGCCTTTGCCTTTGGTTTCTTCGCCATCGTCTTGGCCCTAGATTTCTTTGAGGTCGGTGTCGGAACAACTTCTTCCTCCAACTCCGTTTTATCTTCATCTTCCTCTTCGACTCGTTAACATCAAAATACGAACCATGGTCCGAATTTGGTTGGGAAGGGATGGCTTGGCTTGTTTGTTGACTTTGTGTAAATTGATTAAATTGTTGTTGTTGTTGTTGTAATTTCCATTGACTAAATAATGCTAGCTCGTCGGGATTCATAAATGGGGCTTGGAAGTTGGGATAGTAACCGGGATTCGAAGACGATCCCGGATATTGACCGGGATTCGAAGACGACCCCGGCATTTGGTTCGTCGGATCGTTTAACATTTGGTTGATCCATGGTGAGTTTGGATTCATTTTGAATGGAAATAGATAATAGATTGGAAGTGTGTGTGAAATATGAGATAATAAGTGGTATTTATAAGGTTTTTTGGGGTTAATTTTATTATTATTTTTTTATTTATTTATTTTTTGCATTGTTCCACATAAACGGCTATAGCCGTTGCATGCTTTCTCCCCTTTTCAAAAAATATGACCATTGCAAGCCAAAAAGAAAAGAAAAAAAAAAGAAAAAAAAAGGGGATGGCGCAGCGCCGATGAGACGGTGACGTGAATCGTAGTATAGTGATTTTCCAAGGAAACACAAGTTAAAGTATTTCCCCGGGTCGTGGTCCCAACGAAGGTATGAATGGAATTATCGGTTCAAGTCGTGATTTGTGAATTGAATAGGAAAAAGGGATAAAGGGAGATATGATGGTAATTATAACTACGGTAGCAAACGTAAACTAAAAGGCAACAATTATAAAACAAACACGTAAAGCACAAATAACCTAAAACGCAATCTAATCTAAAAAGAAGCACTTACGGGAATCTAAAAGCAATTAAGTAAGAATATAAATCTAGAGGGAAACTAATTATACTAAGTAACGATAAGAAATCTAGTTGCAAGTATATATTCTAAAATTAACGCTAAAAGATAAAAATTGCAAACTAGACTATATTAAGCAAGCAAATAAGAGATAAACGGTAAAAGGATATACTTGTTAAGCAAATTATCACGATCCTTAAGTGTGGTTTATCATTTCAATTAAGTCCTTTATTGGTGAATTAATATCTTTTACAAATATTATTTTCTCCCAACGTTGGTTTAAAAATAATTTCATAAAGAGATATTGATATCTAGATTAAAACCTAATTATTTTCACGGCTTTTGCCCGTTTAAACAACCAAAATTTCAATCCAAGTAATTTAAAATTACTAACCAATATTTTGTCTAACGTTTTATAAAACCACACTTAATTCACGGGACAATTTACTCAACAAGCATAATAACGATCTACTCACTACTCATATTAATTAAACTAATAAACACAAATATTTCAACAAACATAAACATATTAATAAACTAATTATCTAAAAGCAAAAAGGATGAGAAAATAGAACCCGATCTAAGAGATGAGACGAATTTAACCACCCGATCTTATAAACTAAACAAACCATAAAGTTTAATTCTTTAAAAGCTTTAATAAAACCAAATAATTAATAAAGCTTGTGACTTTATTAACTAATTCGCTTATTAATACTAAAAAGTAATAAACTTTATTGATAAACTAGCTTATAAGACCCTTAAGCTCCGGCCTTAGTGGTAGAAATGATGAAAAACAAAGAAAAATCAAAACTTTATTAGGAATAAGCAATAATAATGACCAAATAAGCTATGAAAGAGCTCATTGGTTGAGAAAGCTACCAACTTTATTATTAAAATCCTAATAAAAAGCTAAAAGATTGAAACTTTATGATAAAAAACTTGATAGATCTAAGAAATTAAGCTATTTTTAGAAGAAAAATTAATAAAGTTGCAAACTTTTTATGAAATTAGTATTAAAACTATTTAGATCTAATTATAATAAGCTAATAGATGACTTTTAATAAAAGCAAAACTAATAAAAAGCAAATATTTTTGGTTTTTTATAAATTAATTTATAAAATAAAAAGTAGATCTAAGTTTATAAAAGCTTTTTAAAACAAAGTAGTAGAAGAGATTTTATTAAATAAGCTAGATCTAAATAAACCAATAAAAGTTATTAAGCTAAAATAGATTTTTTAGATGAAAGAAAAAGAAATTAAAGAAATAGATGAGAAGAAGTAGTAGAAAAAGCTAAGTTGGATCAATAATAATCATCTTCAATAATCAATAAAAGTTGGTACAATAAGCTCTTGAAATAATCTAATACAATGAAAAATAAGCTAAACTACTTAGCTACTAAAACTAATAATACTACTCTAAAAAAACTGCTAAATAAAAGTGTATGAAAAAAATGATGAGGAGAGAATGAATGAATGAAGGCTTCGGATCTGGTGTCAATTTATAGCCAATGATTGTGTGTCTTGATGCTTCTTGAAATTTCCTATCTATGTGACGTGACAGCTATCAATTCGAAGGATCTAGACACATATTGTTGCATAAGCGCGTACACGTGGTAATGTATTACTGGCTGCAGCAAGGCATTTGAGTGGTGGAAATGCAGGCCACGCGCCTATGATATTTATTTGAAGATCTACAATTCATTTGTTCCTTCTTCATTATGCAAAAGAAAATTAATAGCTCACGTGGCTAGCCACAAATGATATACCCATGTGCCATTCAATTGTCTTCAAATTGATATCCTTGTATCATTTCTGTTGCATGCTCACGTGCCATCTCAAGTTACTACGTATTTTCCTTTCTTTTGATTTTTTTTCTTTTTCGCTAGTAGCCATGAATAAACAGGTCCACGTTTTCTTTCTTTTTTTTTTTTTTTTTTTTTTTTTTTTTTTTTTTTTTTTTTTTTTTTTTTTTTTTTGTTTTGTCGCCATTTCATAAGCAGGAAGAAAAGGTTCACGTGGCCTAGCCATTCTTTTGGCAAAATTCTTTTCTTCTTTTCTCGATTTTGTCGCTATTCATCAACTTCACGTGAGCCATCATATTTATTTTTTCTTCATTTGTCGAGATGCACAACTGATCACGTGGGATTTATTTGCAATTCGGTTTCATTTTCATTTCAATTTATCTTCAACATGGGCTGCTACTTCTTTACAAACTCTTGGGCTTTATCTTTCCTTTGCATTTCTTGGGCTTGAGCATTGGGCCGAAATTGGTGCTGGACTAGAAGGCAAAGGCTTAGCAGTTGAACTATAGGACTATATATGAAATACTAAGGCTCGATTCAATTCTTTTGGGCTTTTCTTCGGGCTTCATTTAGTCTTTAAATTTTTCGTCTTTAGCCATGATGCTCCAAATAAAATTAACAATGAACCCGTAATCACGTGCTCTTTCCAAGTCTCGTGCTCGTTTTGTCATTTTCTTGTGATTTTTCGTCTTTTTCTTATAAATCCATGCCTGCACATTCAAAAACACAAAAACACAAGTATTTGGCATTTGTGGGTTAGATTTTGGTCGTTTTTGGTCTGATTTTGGTCAAATAAAGGTATGTGAATTAACACATACCAACGGCGCCACATGCGATGGCGCGAGGGACGGTGTCGTGCGCCGTCGGAAGAAATGGGTTGGTGGCCATGGCGCCAGCCACGGCACCACCGTACCCCATGCTCTTATAAGATAAACAAATACCTTTAGTTTATACCAATATACTTTGTATTCTTACTAAAAACGACTTATATGTCGGTATTTATAGCTATTATTATTTGGATTAACTCAGGTTCATGCACGAGATTATATATAAAGTATATAATTTAAGAAAAAGATGTATGCATTAATCGAAAAATTTTAAGTAGTGTCACGTAATAATTTCATTGTATTGATACACGCAATAGAAGTTATTACAAATTTGCGATACACATAATAGACGTTATTAAAAGTTCGTGTAGAATAGGTAAAAATTAGTTTGATACACACGAAAGAATTTAGTGATTAGTTGAACTTTGGGTTACTTGAGTTTCCAACTCAACATTGCGAGTCGACTAATCCAAGGGCGATTACCTTTTTGGATAGCCTGAATTTGGCGCAGGTGAACCTCCGTGGCCACAAAGGCACAAAGGGATTAATTTTCTCCCCGTTGGATTCAAATCCTTGACCACCTCTTTGAAAGGCTGGTATTCTTACCGCTGAGTCACCTGATTAGTTGAATACACTTAAAAATAATTATAGTTTTCCTTTTGCTTTTCCCTTTTTCTAGTCAAACAGTCAACATTCACACAACTACACATAATATTAGATATATACCTGCAAAAAGCGACGGTGTATAGCGGCAAATAATTATACTTGTCAAATCATGATTCTTGTTCGACATTTAATGCAAAGCGTGTGTTTTTTGAAGTACAAAGCTTGTTTTTAAAGTTAAATGTGTTTTTAAAAAGTTGTCAGAATAAGCATTCACTCTTTATAATTAGTATAAATAGTACGTGTATTGAACAAAATTGATGGGCTTTTTGAAAGAAGTGGTTTATAAAACTTTGTCAATACTTTATCTGCGATCGAAAGTAGATATTGGTGATGGGGATCACCAACTCCCTTCATCCGTAAATGCATTAGTGTCCGATGACGACCTTTTGACAGAAATCTTACTACAATTACCTGTTTGGTGTGTTTGTATAAATCACATCGATAAAAATGTGTGTTTGCACGAGACTTTGATAACATTAAAGTCAAAATTCAATTCCAGATGATGTCAGGTAGCGAAATTAGTTGGTTCATTTAATTTTAAACGACTTTTAGAGTTCCATCATTCATAGAAATTTGAAAATATTTTTTAAGACAAGAACTTGTAAAGGTGTATAAACTTGATAAAATACTATACAACTGAAGAAATCACTCTTCGTTTCTTCATAGATGATGAAAGCCTTGATTTCAATTCTTTTGAGTGTTGTGTTTCACCAATTATTTCTTAGGCTGGTAGGCAAATGAGTGGTTTTTTCACTTGACACCTCAGCGTCACCTCAGCTTTCTCTCTCCTCTCATTTCCTTTCGCCTCGCTTCACCATTTAGGCTGGTCGGCAAGGGGGTGGTTTTTTCACCTGACACATCAGCGTCACCTCAGCTTTCTCTCTACTCTCACTTCCCTTCACCTCACTTCACCATTTAGTAGTCAAGGTCACCTCTAACTTCACATTTCATTAAATACCCACTTTATACAGATATACCCTACTAAATACCACAGACACACTCAAAAAAAAAAAAAAAAAAAAAAAAAAAAAGGGGGTTTTTTTTTTTTTTTTTTTTTTTTTTTTTTTTTTTTTTTTTTTTTTTCTTTTTCTTTTTCATTTGGTGATCAGACCATCAAAAGTTGCCATGGATTGTGTGTGTTTGGTGAAGCAAATGGTGGAGGGCAAGGAGAATCATGCGTGAAGTGGGGCCATTTGGTGAAACCATCACCACCTTGCCTAGTAGCCTTAGTAGTAGGTCACCTCTAACTTTACCTTTCATTAAATACACACTTTATACAAATATATCCCACTAAATACCTCACACACAAAATAAAAAATAATAAATGGGGCCCGATTTTTCTTTTTTATTTGGTGATCAGACCACCATAAGTTGCCTTGGATTGTGTGTGTAGCGTGAAGCAAATGGTGAGGGTAAGGAAAATCATGCGTGAGTGGAGCAAATGGTGAAGGCATCACCATGCCTTGCCTACCAGCCTTACATTGTTATCTCATTTGCTTAGGCCGGTCGGCAAGGCAAGGTGAAGCCATTACCTTTTTGTCATTTCACCACTTTGTCCATTGCCCTCGGTTCCATTTCACGCGTGAGACACAAATACCAAAACAGCTTATGGTGAAAGTTTCACCTTTTTCTCTCCTTCTTGTTTTATTATTTTTTATTTTGTGTGTGAATGTGTGTAGGGTATTTAGTGGTTATATATGTATAAAGTGGGTATTTTAATGAAAAGTGAATATGTAGTATCCTTGCCCACTAAAATGTGAAGTGAGATGAAGAGAAGTGAGAGGAGAGAGAAAGCTGAGGTGGCGCTGAAGTATCACGTGAAAAAAACAAACCCTTGCCTACCGGCCTTAAGCTTGGTATACCATCTATTGTACGATGAGATAGACTCTTGGATGTGTCAGGACGGGGTCGCTAGAATTCTGTTTGTGAGTTTGCATATACCATGAGTTTGGGTTTATTGAAATATATTTATTTATTTTTTTGGCAGATGGCATAAAAATTTATATAACATACAACTTTTTGTTTTGTTGTGTATCGTTCTTAACTTTTCCAAGTAACCATTGAACTTTTCAATTCCTCCTTTGTTGTTTGTAATGGTATACATCTAACACGAATGAGAAATCCTCTATTATCCCAAAACAAAACACCCAACAAATGACACAAACCGCATTGCAGACGACATCTTCCAAGTTTCAGGAAATATCATTAGGATTGACAAGGTACCCCTTACAAACAAAGCAGCAAACCAAAATACCAATTCTACATATTAACCTTTTATCCATTGCATGAAGTGAACGACACCGTATTAAATGAAAAAAAAAAAAAAAAAAAAAAAAAAAAAAAAAAAAAAAAAACTACCGCTCTTTTTTTTCCTAAAAAAATACAAATACCTGTGGGAGTGAGTAATTGACTCGATTAGAATAATGTGATAATTCAATATAAAAAAAAACATAAACATGCGTTAGGCTTCCCAATAACAATACAATAGGCCAAAACATAATAAAACCCGCTAACAATACCTTCTATACCTACAGGCATCAAACATCAAAACATCAACATTCACCAACGTAACACACGATGAACATTAAGAAGCAAACAATTGGGGGTTAAAAGGCTTCAAATCACGATTATCTGGGTTTAGATTGAATGGTATGTTGTTCCATTTTTGTTTAGATGTTAAACTTATTGGTCAATTTTTGGAACAATGTGTTGGGTTTTAAAATTTGGGGTTTTTGTATAAGATTATAAGTACTGAGTTTTTTAATTCATCAAGGTATGAGATTGTTGTTGTATGTATGTGAATCAAAGTTATTGCAAGTTTTGATTTGGTTAGAAAAAAATATAGAACTGATAATTAATGGGGTGTACTTTATTGCTTATTGCCTAACAATATTAAGACAAAGTTTAAGAGCGTAGGGTGTGATAACCAGAAAATGGCATGCCGTTTGTGTCAAATCAGCGTCACCTCAACATTTCACATTTCATATTCACACACCAAAAATACCTCATTTACCGTGGATTGAGCTGTTTGGGCACCATTTCACAGTTTTAACTTTTAAGGCCCCACCACTTTTTAAAGTAACAAACACGGTCAAAATATTCAAAAATCTTGTGCAATTGATGAGCGTGAGTTGGCTCACGCAGGAAATGGCGAGATGGCTCGATGTTGTGGTAACATGGAAATGGTGGCGTGATTTGCACTGTCACATAAGAATGACGAGCATCAAATGTTAACACACCCTTCCCTCTAATCTTAAAAAATCATGAAACCTCCAATTATACTTCATGAGAGGCTTATCACATGCGTATAATAGAGCCTTGGATAGCTAGCAAGTGCCATTGATAGTAAATGATGTTAATATTCTATTTAACAAATTTGAGCGGCTATAAATAACTTTCCTTTACTTTCCTTAATTGTTGAAGTTATACATTTTGTAAGAACATATAATAAGTTGGAGAGTTGGATGGAGTGGTATGAACATGATCTAATTATACAAGAGGTCAAGAGTTCGATTCCCCTCCTTATCTCTGGCTATGCACAACCTTTTTAAAATAGTAGTGAGTTAGATTACTAAAAGTACTCCTTCAGCTTTTCAATAATTTAGATTTTAGATTACTAGATGCCGTAAAGAATATCAAGTACTCCGTAAATAAATTCGTGCTTTCT
This sequence comes from Artemisia annua, assembly GCA_014162995.1. NCBI lineage: Eukaryota > Viridiplantae > Streptophyta > Magnoliopsida > Asterales > Asteraceae > Artemisia > Artemisia annua. The sequence continues at coordinate 289,581 of LBNU01030718.1, read as the reverse complement.
ATGGCAGTTGTAGTTTTCTTTAAATTTTAATGTGTTGAAAGTAAAACCTTTGTTGCTTTTAGGTTATGTAAACACGCATATTGTTTAAAAAAATGCCAAGTTTTTACCGAATTCGAACGCAAGATGTTTGAACATTTTTGCTAAAAATGCTTAGGTGTAAGTTTAGTTGGAGGAAAACACTTTTTTCTTTCTACAAAATGTTTTGAGGAAACAAGAAAAATAGAGATTGCGTTCAAATCAACGTTTTTAAACAAAATGTTTTGCAAAATAAAAAATCTCATATCCTAACTTAACACGGAAAACTACAAAACAAATTTTAGTTGTTTTCGTTGTTTTCCTTTATAACCCACAACCCTCTTTCTCATTCTTCAAAATAGAAATTACAAACATCAACTAAATGCGTTTTTTATATTTTCAAGTGTTTTGTGAAGATAAATTTATCTTCTAAATTTTTTTTACAAAACTAAAGATAGAAAACAATTTTTTTTTTCCAACTAAATGCACCCTTATTGTTTTTTGTTTTGGAATGTAATGTATTTATCACACCATAATGCCAATTCTACATATAGAGTAGAATGATGCATGATAGTGACCCCCAAATGCAGTCGCATAAAGTAACATGCAAGTCCAAACTCGACAAATAATTCAACTCATAAAAAGAAATCTAGCAACCTAATAGACAAATTATGCGCACATGCACTAGCTTTGATTCGAAGAAAGATTGAAGTCTTCACTCTCGTGTCAACTGATGATCAAATCGGTAGAATCGTTCTCTTCCTATAAAGGTAAACACAAACAGACTCTCTTTGGAATGTTTACCTACTAGGTTTAACCTAGATGCCCATGTGAATGATGTTCACACCATTCAATTTGTTGCTCAATTTGTAAAAGGGGGCATTGAAAGTTGAAACCACCTAGGGACGGACCTACATGGGTGCCGGATGTGGCTCGGACTACACTTGATTTTTGGTCACGTAATGCAAAAATATTAAAAAAGCTATCATTTTTCTAGTATGTGCAACCCTTAATTTTTTATTTTCTATTCTCATTTTTTACAAGGGGTAATACCAAATTAAAGCATCATACTTGTCAAAAAAAGCTTTTTGAGTAGCGAATTTTTTTTCCTCATTGGTGTACTAAACTTGCATTTTATTGCAAAAAATACGTACTTTGGACGTTTTTGCCTCTCAAGTTATTAAAAAGTCAGGGGCAAAAATGTCATAAAAAGGTCAGAAAATAGTACAAAGTACGTATTTTTGGCAATAAAATGCAAGTTTAATACACCAATGAGGGAAAAAAAAAAGTTCGCTACTCAAAAGAGCTTTTTTTGACAAGTATAATGCTTTAATTTGGTATTAGCCCTTTTTACAATGTAACTTTAGTTAGCCTAACGATTCTTTTGTGAAACATTCTTTTTAAAATCATGGTCCGTCCCTGAAACCACCTGTCACCTATTCATTGATTGTTTGTTGGCTTTCGGTATAAAGGGGTTTGGTTGCGCCATGATGGGGTCACTCATTTCCCTATTCAAATAGGTGGAATCGGTTAACCTCACTCCTCAACTTAGCAAAAGGTGTTTCAATGTGGTAGTTCAAACTATGTTTCGGGCTCTTTGGCTTTTTAGAAACCGAGTTTGTTTTGATCTAAAGCTTCTTAGAAAAGACACTCTCTTGAACGACAATATATATCAAGGTTTTCCCACATATATGGATTGTAAATAGGAATAAATCTCTTAAACCCAAGTGGTTCTATGGGATTAGCAAACCACAATTATCTTGTAATTTTTTCACGTAGTAATCTTTTTCTTCTTACTAGTTTCTAATGAAATTACCGTAAGAAAAATACTAATAAAAGTGTTTAGATCGGAGGTGGACACACTTCAAGAGCATTCTCTTTAAAGCACTTGTTGTGTAAAAAAAGGAATTTCATAGATTTTGATAGTTTAACACTAAATGCATACCTTTTTCAAAAAGATTTCATAGACTTTGGACTATTGTTGGTCCACTTTGCACTTGTAAAATTTGGCTGTGGAAAACATGCGAGTGCTTCTTTTTTTTCTTATTGTTCAATTTTTTCTTGATCAAATTAGATAATTTGTTTATATATCAAACACTGAGATGAGTAATTAAAAATGTAGATGAGGACATGATCGAGTAGATTGTAACTCTACTGGTCTAGAAAAGAATTCTGTATGAACCAATTTCTGGTGGTTAGTTTTGCATTAGAACTTGACTAAGGTTTTAGTTTCTTAGAACGAATCCTAACAAACATGAGATCGACACTAAGTTTCTATAACACCTATGCATTTATCCATCAACGTGTTCAGAACTCTCTTTCCTTACACAAAGAAGAAGAATTATATTGGGTATGTCAATAACACACAAGATTATGTAAATCTATTATATTGAGTATTAATAAAATAATTTATTTATTTCGTAACAAATATATACCACAACAATAAAATTTCCATATACAACGTCGTTCTTCAATCAAAGAAACTTTAAATAATCCATAATATATATACGAGTCACTAACCACACTAATCCTTCAAAGGAAGCTAAATAGATTTAACCTTTCCCATCTTATACTTCCCTTCTTTCTTCATCCATTCTTCGAACGCTCTTGGTTCATAAGGTATCCTCAACACCCCATCATTCGAAAATCCATACTCTTCGGCCGATCTACACAGGAGCTCCACAAAGTCTGTATGACTGAGAGTACTGGTATGAATGATGAAACGTCTTGTTGTTTCATCATTCACACCTACTGAGATTGGAACGTACCCTTTTGGTACTAGAGAGGAACTTCGTTTTATAAGCTTGCTCAACTTACTTCCCTTTAACCCCATAGTACGTTGAAAGAATTTAAGTACATGAATTTCACATCTTTTGCTAGAAAATTGGCTAATATATATACTCGTAGCGAATTTGGTTCTAGAGAACAAGTGTACGTACGAATTTTGTACTTGGATCTTGTTACGAATTGAATATATCCTTTTTAATCCATTATTAAACTATAATTTACATATCTTAATCAGATTGTGATTGGCAAGACGGCATGGCGCCGTAACATCAAAGTTAAGATAAAAAATTGACATTATACATGCATGTTTATATCAATAAATGGATGAGTTTTTCTCTCAAGTTATCTGAAAAGAGCGAGCCTTTTCGACTAAAATGTATGTGACCTCATCGGGTTAATTTTTGGACCGTTTACAACCTTCTCTGACCATTCTAAAATGTACATACTTAATAAGGTTTAAAAACCTTGCTCTCTTGTGAGGAAACCAATGATACTATTATTAGGCCATTTGGTAGTGGTTATATGGATGTTTACAGGGGCGGAGCTATTAAGGGACCGGGAAGGGTCCCGGCCCCCTAGGCCTAAACCCATTAGTGTATTTTTTCGCGATTTCATGTGTTCTTCCGGAAAAAAATTTGTTTCGGCCCTCTCATTTAATGTTCTTCCGGAACAAAATTTGTTTCGGCCGTCCAAAGAAATTTTGTCTAGCTCCGCCACTGGATGTTTATATGCATGTACTAAATAATTAGCCAGTGATGTTATATACCTTGTCTTTAGTTGCAAATGCACCGTGACAACAAAGGAATAAATGAAGGTAGCATGGTTTATATCTTTGGCATTTTGTTAGATATTTTTGAGATAGGAACTAAATATGATTATTTTTTGTTTTGTTTAGACTTGTTTTTGGATAAAAACTTTTTGTTTTGAAATATGATGGTACATAGAAAGTACTATCGTATGAATCGAATTCGTTACATATGATGGCCTGCTTATGCCGTACCATATATGTCGTCTTTGATGGTTGTATTCTAAAATGAAATATCCTATAATTGTATTGTTATAAGTGAAAGAAAAGAGGCTAGAACATTTATGTTGAGGGATCACATTATAAAAGACAGACAAGCTAGAACATTATGTTGAGGGGATCACATTCCCAAAATACGTATGCATGAATTTAATTGTGTCCTTTTGGATTAACTAAACGAAAATGATATAAATACCTAAAATATAAGCTTAATTTCATGTCTAACCAATTTATCAATTGACGCTATCACATGCATATTTTCTCACACTTTTTTTTTTTTTTTTTTTTTTTTTTTTTTTTTTTTTTTTTTTTTTTTTTTTTTTTTTTT
>LBNU01030718.1:267414-285358 GCA_014162995.1 Artemisia annua | reverse complement strand
AAAATTTTTTTTTTTTCCCAAATTTTTTTTTTTTTTTTTTTTTTTTTTTTTTTTTTTTTTTTTTAACACATGTTTTGATCTTCTTGTTAAGCATTAGACATAAATTTTAGGCATGAATATCATTTTTCTTTAAATAAGAGCTGGCCGAGGGGTTTTCGAAGATGTTTGTAAATCACATAACTATACCTTTCTGAGTATAAAATTTGCGTCAAAGATCCTAATTTGACCATGTCCAAAATTTCGACTTATACATTTTTTTTATTTTATTATTATTATTATTTTTTAACATGTTGATGAAATGCACCCGATAACTATTAGTATTGGATCCGCCACTAGATTTAACTAAAGTAAGATAAGTTAATTAGGGAATGTTGGTAAATTTGACTAGGTTGTGCGTTATGTATTGCACTTGCATTTTTCTTTGTTATTTACTTCCATTCAAATATTAACACAAATGTCAGCGTACGTCGTTGATGTAGCTTATTAAAGTTACTTGTGCTAAAGATAGCCAACCTATATTGAACAACATTAAACATATGTAAATAAGATACGTTTAGGTTAAACTGATGCGCCTTAGTGTTCACATTAGTTGTAAATGAATTAATCAATCTTTGAACAAAACTTCATGACAAAGCTACCATTGGCTTTTGGATACATTAAAATGAGACAAATTTGAAAGAGTGTGTAAAGAACTAAAGATGCCTTCTCTTTTTGCTCATTCAATCATACACAAAATTACATACTTTTTGTTGTAACTTACTCAAGTGTTAAGCCCATTAGTAAGGTCCAAGTTCCTCGATGCTTGCTTTAATGAATCAATTAAGAGCCCTACTGCAGACCCAACAGGAATGAATTGAAGGCCTATTAAGAATGTTTGCTTTAATGAATCCATATTGTTATTTTAGTTTATCATACAATAAACGCTCACTTTTATATTACAACAAGGTATTTGTGGCCGCCGCATTGCGGCGGGTAGTTTCGGCATGTGCTGTGGTTCCGTATTTATACGGTACGTATCTGGTTGACATTGACAATTGAGTTCGTCAGTTATGTATCTTGATGTATTTGCATGCTTATTTACATTAGTGTTGTTTAACATTTGTTTCTGTTTGTTGTTTTGGGGTTATTTGTGTGGGCTTCTATTGTAATGGGTTTAGTTAGGGTTGGTTGGTGTTTATTTTGGGCTGCACGCATGAAAAGTAGCAACCAATAAAAACGCACCGAATCCACCATCTTTAATATATATAGTAATAAGCTAAAAAAGATTTTGATAGCATAAATGACACTTTTTTATAGCATAAATGATAATTTATTGATGCATAGTGTAACGATTGTACGCTCCTAAAACTATGTCAAAATTCAAATTGAACATTTATTTTAGGACAAATAAAGCATTGTTATTAAGGTGACCCAACTTAGGCGCCCAGAGAATTGTGAAAAAAGGTCGTGGATCGGGAGTATTTCAGTTAAATTAAATCGAATACGGTTAAGTAAAAGAAAAAGAAAAAGAAAAAAAAAAGTCGCTCCTTGTTCATTTTATAACTAACTCATTATCATAAGTTTTTGACATTTTTTAAACAATTTATAAGGGCATCCAAAATACATTAATTTAAAAAAAATAAAAATAAATAAATAAAAAATAAAAAAATTGCTAACGGCAGCCTTAAAAGTTGTAGTTAACAACAAACTCTATCTTTTGTTGTTTGAAAATAATACTAACATTAAGACATGACTAACAAAAGCATTCTCCACGTTTTTCGTTTGTACAACCATTGAACGAAATGAGGAACAAACGTTTTTGAGAAAAAAATGAACTAATATATGATTTACGGTGATTTTGTTTGGATAATGCATTACCTTTTTGAATAAAAAATGAAAATTTGTTGTTATCCACAATTTTACAACCTAAAATAATTACTCCTTCTCTTCTAAAATAAATGGTGGTAAAAGATTGAGAGACCTAAAACTTACGAATAATTCTGTGTCTAATATATGCGTCATTAGCTTACTGAGTTGTGAAAAAATAAACGCAATTGCTGCAACCTGTAAATAATTACTCCGTACCACACAAATTTCATAAACTTAGATGAATTTCAAGTGTCCAAATCACTTCTCATAAATATTTATATTTTTATTTTTTAATGTCTTAGAATAAAATATTCCTTGAGAAATGATACTCCCTAAATTATTGTCATGAGGGAGAAATCACAAAGTTTAATAAAAGTAGGGCACTTTAATTTTCAACCACTAAAATAGAATATTCCTCCACTAGATTTTATAGCTTTTACTTAATAAGCAAAGTGGACAATTATTTTAGGACAACTCGAAAAGGAAATGTGAAATATAAATATGGTGGGAGTAGTATTACAAAATTTCGGGCCCATTTCATCACACACAACAAAACAAATAGTAGAATATATTTGTTTCTGGAGACTTCTGTCCTCCTAAAACATCGTACCAATGCCACCCATCATGACAATCATATCTTCTTTGAAACATGTTCATCTTTATATAACTTTTTGGGGTTTCATCTTTTTTATTCCAACAATTTGAATAATGGAATTTAATGGTGAACAAAACAGAGATTTTTATAAAGTTTTGGGGTTGAAGAAAGAATGCAGTGACACAGAGTTGAAGATTGCTTACAAGAAGCTTGCACTGGTTTGAATTTGTTTAACCCTTTTTGAGAAAATTGATTTTTCATAGATTTTTAGACCTTTTGTTATGTATGATGGAATGCTGTTATGGTTTATGTGTTGTTTTTTAATGGTTCATTTTGAAATGCTTATATGGGTGTGTTTAATATGGTTTTGAAAGTCAATATAGGATATGAAGTTATCAGAATGATGTAATGAAGTAAGGAACCATAACATAAGGGGCTGCAGAGATTTGATATGCCTATGTTTTTTTAAAGTTGTAGGAATGCGAATTAGTTTTTGACAAAAAATTCACATGTAAAAATTTGCTAAATGATTAGATAGCATGATGTTTAAGTGGTGAAATTTTGATGAGTTTTGGGCAAATTCTGATTATTCAAGAGTAAACATGTAAACTAATCATATAAGCACTATATGAATACCCGTGCATTAGGATGGTGTATCGTGACAAATAATTCTACTTGCGAAGTTGTGGTTCTGGTGTGACCTTTGATGCAATACTTAAAGTTTCAAGTTGTGGTTCTGGTCATAAACGAAAAATGATAAAAGTTTGTATTAAAAAATTATCTAAACTATTAATTGAATGGTGAATGTTGTCATCATTTTTAATCAATGTGATAATAGTAATTGAACTTTACTCATTTTTAAGTTTTTAATTTTATGTGACTGTACAGTGCAATGCCAAACACCCCTTTGTAAGTAAATGGTGACCCAAATGTGTTAAGTCTTAACTTTGTTTCCCGCGAAACATACATTTTTTTCTGAGTTTTGGTTGTATGATTCTTGGGGCCGATGTACATTGAGTCATGTAACAATATCTTTTTTCCTGTATGTGTCAAGCTTTATGTTCTTGTGTTCTGTGTGGGTCTAGAGATGGCATCCTGATCGCTGTTCGGCCTCTGGTGATACAAAGTGCGTGGAAGAGGCTAAAAAGAAGTTTCAAGCAGTACAAGAAGCTTATTCCGGTATTTTAGTATATGCAATTTGCTGATCTCTCTTTAAAATTCTGTTTGCAACTCACTTGTATTGAGGATCATCTAGTGTACATACATTTGATCTCTTTTTTGAGTGGTAAAAATCAGATCTTGAGTTATTGTATTAGCCATTTCTTGTGTGATCACATAGTGCCTTTACAGTTTTTTGTTTGGGTTCTTAAGCTACTGAACTCGTCTTTTTTATTGTACTAGTACTTTCTGATGCAAACAAAAGATTTCTTTACGATGTCGGGATTGATGACAGCGATGATGACACATATGTAAGTTGTTTGGACTTTATTTTATACTGGATTGAAATGTGTGTGGTAATTTGAAGCGAAAAATACAGAAAGTTGTGATGATGTGATTTGTTTATTGGTTGATTCGAACCAGGGAATGGCTGACTTCTTGAGCGAAATGGCAACAATGATGAGACAAAGCAAACCTGATGTATGTTTTATGTTCTCTTGTTTTCTTTTTAGAAGTATTATAGATTACAATAAGCTAAACAGATCAGTAGAGATGAATAATGGGTGGGTCTGGAGGGTTGGGTAATGGTTCAAAATGAGTAGTTTTAAACATTTAGCAGGATGGGTCAAATCTGACTCAGGAACTTTTTTTGTTCAGAATTACTTTTTCTTGCATTGAAGATAAACTTTACATGAATTTGACTCGTTTCCTTGAAGCTTTTTACTTATATTTTTTTATCCGTTTGACCCATTAGCGATAGCACATAGCCGGATCGACTTAATCATAAGTAAACAGGTCAAAGTATCCGCCTCTAAAGGTAAGGCATAAGTTCATGAGAAAAGTATTATATTAAATTGCTTCATGGTGCTGACTGCTGACAGGAAAATGTAGAGACAAATTTTGAAGATCTAAAGGATTTGTTCGAGGAGATGTTTCAAAACGACATCGAGTCACTTGGCTTATCATCTGAATCGAATAGTTTCACCACTTCATCTTCATTTTCATATTGTGGCAAAAGCTCTACCTCCATTAACAAACGAGGTTCCTCTCAGATGTCATCCATGGTTGAAGACTCTTCAAATTTCAAAATGAGCATACAGGGGTTTTGCTTAGGGGTAATTGGTTCACCCATCTCTTCTATTGGTTAGCTTTTTCGTTTGATCCAAAACAAATACAAACAATGTGGCTTGTAATTTTTGTGGTGTTTCAAGACAGGCTGACAACACTGAAGATACAAAGAGAGGAGGGCGTGTTAGAGAAAGACAAGGTATTAAGCATGTTTCCAAACACAAAACTTGTCGAAATGGCTCAAGTTCATATTAGCAGCCGCTTTGTGATCATCTTTTCTTTATTTCTTTCTTCATGGCTAGTTTTTACCTCTTTGAGAAAAAAGACGGGTTGTAGATGACAAACGGGAGCATACAATGTGCAAAACGTTCACACGTTTCTTAGCTCTACAGCGTAACCATTTAGAGATTGATGAATGCATGTTCTTTTCACAACCACATCTAGCATCACTAAACAAGCCAAATTTGGACACTTGTAGAGCATCGAAATGTGTCAAATCTTTAATCGAGCTTGATATAATCGACTTTACAATCGTGTGGGTTATGTTAATCTCTTTTCATCATAGTTTCTTCTATTTTAAAGGAAAATAGAGCTTGATATCAAGTTTTCTAGGAACTATGGACCATAAAAATTTACTTTACATGGACTAAAGTGTAGTCACCTACAAATGGTCTCAATATCTACTTGGAATTGATAGAGACTTGACCAAGTTATCACATTGTAGAGGAATCTCTTAAACTAACAAAATGATGATGAGCATTACCAAATTTTGTACTCTTCAGAAATAGTATTCCATGTCCTTTTCATTTTAGCTTTCCTCTAAGAATTGTGACTTTAAAATTATCCCAATTATTTAAAAATATGAATATGAGTAACAATTTATTCTTCACTCTTAAGAATTGCAAACATCAACACACTTTTATCGATAAGTACACATGTTACAAAATGTATTACAAGTAATAGTATGCTTCTATAATCAGCAATAAAACGAAATACGATCTCATTACTCTACTATGTGTAATTAGAGTTGCATACATATTGAACTTTTATCAGATCACTCTGGGAATGGTGAACCCGAAACATTGAACGATCTGTGCTTAGAGCTCAGTATCCACACATTTGAAAAGAGGCGCAAAATGCTTGGGTTCTTTAAGCATATATGCCAAATCAACGAGCTAGCTTCTTTAGCACATTGAGCAGTTGTATATCTGCTTTCTCATTCACAACAAATCCACATATGGATTGTCACTGTAAATTGGGGTGGACATGCCTATCCTCCTCCAAAGCTGGGCATAGAAATAACTTTACATGAGTATGATGTGATGAAACTTCTTTAAGCCCCTGATGTTCACTAGACGAGACCTCTTTTTACATGGGTTTCCCCAGAAGACCACTTTTTACAAAATTTACGATTATCAATTTCTTTAGAAACTTTCTGAGCCGAGAATGAAAGACATTTTCTGTTGCAAGATTTATTCTTCCATATCTTACTTGAAGTAAAATGGTACAGCTTGAAAAAAGATATTTATGAACCATAAGAAAAGAAAAGACCAACACTAACGAAAATTAAGAAAAAAAGATATATGTACATATCAATGATAGAAACATATTATATAGAGAGATTTTGGAGTTATACCCGTCGTACAACGGTCACATTTTTTGGTTTTTGAAAGTACAAACGGCTAAATTTTACATATCATTTTTTGATCGTTCCACAACGGTCACATTTTTTATTTTTAAATTACGAACGGCTAGAATTTTAAGAGATATACACGTTTTTTTTTTTTTTTTTTTACACTTTTACTTAAAAATGTGACTAGCATATTGATCGATATATAAGTGTAGTGTGGTCAAAAGATCAATCAAGGCAGGATGACAACTGAATTAGATAATACAATTTCAAATATATGTGAAAAAATGTTGTTGTTTGATACGTTTGTAAAAAAAACTCAAAATCTTTTATATTATAAAGAATCATGATATGATATTTTGGAACTATTTCAAATACTCAATAAGAAAAACCAAACTGGACTAATCGGATAACTTGGTTTTTATCATTTGTCAAAATTGAGTAACCTGACTAAACAACTCAATTGGTCAAAATTGGGTCAAATTCAATTCAAAATACTTCATAAAATACGTTTATACAGAAAAAAGATAGTATAATTTATAAAAGCATAAGAGTTAAAAAAAAAAAAAAAAAAAAAAAAAAAAAAAAAAAACAAAAAACTGATAGTGTATCAATATTAGCTGCCCAAGCTCACTAAATATACGTACAAATCAAGCTCATCAAACACTTGATAGCAGCCTGGCTATCCTAGGCCATGCCGCCTGAAGAATACATGCTTTTTTTATTTAAACTATTCCTTGCTTTATTCAAATACGTGGTCGATTTCCCAAATACTTTGCTTATTTAAATGCATGAGTTGTTACTCAACTTAATCTGTTTAAATACATGTTTGTTACTCAAAGCTATTATTTATTTTTATACAAATACATGATTGTTTACTCAACTACTTTATTTGAGTCATCTAAATACTTGTTCCATTATGCGAACACATTACTCAATACTCATTACTTACTCAATTACTTCTCACGGACACAAGTACATAAACATTTGCATATTGCCTAAATTACCACATTAGCCATAAGGTCCCCACAAATATCATGAACCGTTAATTATTTGTAAGCGCAAGTGTTGTGAATAGATCTATTGGGTTGACACCCCTGTTCGGGTTGGGTTGCTCCAACTGGTCAAACAAACGCATATCATTTGGAACACATTGGGTGTTTGGCTAAGCACCTACAGGAGCAATTATATATTTATACAAATCGCATATACATTCCATCGAGCTTCGGGGTCATGAGCTTAGGGCAATTGTAACACTTTTCTACGACATTGTATTTGTTATAATAGTCATACATATTGAAATCTTGTGTTCCGCACGTGACATTTGCATTCACTTTGTTTACATGGAATTATGTGTGACTCTAAGTCTTACCAGTATTGTATGGGCGAGACTTGTAATATGAGGATTTATATGATAATTGCTATGTCAATTTACTTATAAAGGCTTTCATTTTGTTTATAAAACCTATGAACTCACCAACCTCGTGTTGACACTTTTAGCATGTATTTCTCAGGTCCATAAGACGATAGCTTACTTTTGGAGCATTCGAGTCGCATGGCATTTTGAAGACTTTGAGGCATTATTTTTACCATTCGATAACCCTTTGAAATTGTTTATGCAACTTAACACTTTGGTAACTCATATTGTAACTCTGAATCATTTATCGAATTGTAACTTTTCAAAATGTCTCATATAGAGGTCATTCTCTATAACTTGAACTTTGTACTATAAAGTCACGCCCCGGATTCCTTTCCGCTGCGACCCGATTTTGGGGGTGTGACATAACTCTACCATATGGATAGACAAACCTATGAATAACGTATAAAACGTATAAAACGGATAAAAACGTATGGAAAAAGTATAAAATGGGTTAAATGTATAAAACGGACATAAACGTAAGAAACCAAATTTTTAGTTAATTAAAATCGCTTAGTAAAAAAAAAGTTATAAGTGAAAAAAAAAGACAAGGACTAAAAGTAAAAGTCAACGTAAACCATAAGGACCATTACTGTAACTTTTCTAAGTGAAAAATAAGTCAAAGGATGACCGGTGAAAGTCATCGCAAGCCATGTGAACCATTCCTGTCAATTTTCAAACTTGGAAACCTGGTAATCTGCTGATTACCGGTCATATTACGTAGATTGTTCCAAATTTGAAAATATCTTGCGTAGAATGGTAATTTTCAAAGTTTATTGCGTAGATTATCTGTTTTGAATAAATATGTTGCGTATCTTTAGCTTTCACCCTTATAGTAACGGTCCTTGTAGTTTGCGTTGACTTTTACCTTATTATTATTATTATTATTATTATTATTATTATTGTTATTATTACTATTTTAACTTATTCACATACTATTTTCTTAGACTTATCACATTTTTTTACACTACTTTTTTAAATTCTTACACTAAACTTTTTACCACTAAGAAAAATGACACTAATTCTTTTTTGACACTTATTATACTTATACTCTAAGGCAACTTCAGAAGAAAAATTATTTTTAGGAAAAAATTTCTAAAAGTTGCTTTATTCTTATACAGTACTTATACTTTACACTCCTCATGTGAATATATTTCTTAAAAAGTGTCTTTTTTTTTAAACGTTGAATTAATGTATATGTATAATAAGTCTAAAGGTGAAGAAACAAAATTATCACTTAAAGCTCTGGCGACCAAAAACCCTAAAATTCTCTCTAGCTCTGGCGACCAAAAACCCTCCACTCCCTAATCGGGTTTGTTTCAATTATGTCCAAATCCTTGTGCTTTCTTCAACAATCTGTAATCGTGATTGATTAACACCTTTGTTTCTCTTAAGCGTGGTCAGATTTGTAGTCTAAAACACTTTGTTTTGGTGTGATTCCTGAAATCGATCCATTAGGGTTTCGTTTTTATTAAACCGACTTTTATTATTAATTGACTTAGGTTTCTTTAGTCGGTTTTAATTATTGGTAGGGTTTCAATTCTTATATCTAGATCAGTCTAATATCTCAATTACTCATTATCTATCATTGATCGATCTATGGCTGGAGGTTAGGTTCTATTGGTGCTTCGTGTAAAACCCTAACTTTTTCAGTTAGGGTTTTAATCTTTTCGATTGGCTGTTTTATGTTGTTTTATTGTACGTGGGTATTGAGAGATGATCAATAAGGGTTTTTTGAATTCTAAAGTTGCTACTGATGGTTCTAAGTTGGGAGAGGGGAATAATATATTTACACAACCTGTTTATGTGAATATTGAAGAATTGAATGCTACTGTTGATTTGTCGAAGGTGACTATGAGGAAACATAAGAAGCCTAAGGATGTTAATCCTAGTTCTAATCAGCCTATACTTGCATCGTCTGGTCCTATTATTACTGAGTGGAGTGTTGATGATGGAGATATATTATCTACAATTGTGGACAAGAATAATCAAGTGAAGCCGGTTTCACTTGATCCTTTAGTTAATGATCCGAATGGTCCATATGGGGCTTCTAACAAGTCTCATAGTTCTGATAAGGTTGATACGAATGCACATGGGGCTGTTGGTATTGAGAAGGCTGGTGTGGATGCTTTGAAACAACCTTCTACATCGTATGCTGGTGTTACTTCTAATGAACCTAAGAAATACCTGTCTAACTTTCGTAGGCTGGAGGGTAGCAAGAAATGAATCGGTGTGGATCTTTCTGTACCTATGAAAGTGGTTGAAGAGGTGAACACTAGGTTTAAGAATACTCTGTATGGGTACTTCCTTGGCCAACGACTTGCTTTTCCTGTTGTCGATTACTATGTACGCAATGCGTGGGCTAAGTTTGGTATACAGAAGGTAATGATGAATGCAAAGGGGTTCTTTTTCTTTAAGTTTAACTTGAAGAAAGGTGTTGATGATGTTCTTGAAAACGGTCATTGGTTAACTAGAAATGTACCTATTATTATTAAACCATGGACATTGAACACCAACTTGCTTAAAGAGGATTTGACCAACATCCCGGTGTGGGTTAAATTCCATGATGTCCCTCTGGCTATGTTTTCTGATGATAGTCTTAGTCTGCTTGCCACATTACTAGCCAAATGTGCAAGGACTCATGGGGCCGTATGTAACACCCCCAAAAGTTGTCAATAACAGCGGAAGACTTAACAATGACAGCGGAAAACTTTCGGGGTATTACTTCAAGGATCTTTGTCACAATTATAATAAAAGACGACGGGATGGATACGAAAATGTCGACGGGGATTCCGTCGATTGTAGTAGTGGATGGTACATAGAAAGTACTATCGTATGAATCGAATTCGTTACATATGATGGCCTGCTTATGCCGTACCATATATGTCGTCTTTGATGGTTGTATTCTAAAATGAAATATCCTATAATTGTATTGTTATACGTGTAAAAGAAAAGAGGCTAGAACATTATGTTGAGGGGATCACATTCCCAAAATACGTATGCATGAATTTAATTGTGTCCTTTTGGATTAACTAAACGTATATGATATAAATACTTAAAATATAAGCTTAATTTCATGCCTAACCAATTTATCAATTGACGCTATCACATGCATATTTTCTCACTCCTATTATTATTATTATTATTATTATTATTATTATTATTATTATTATTATTATTATTATTATTATTATTTTATTTTATTTATTATTTTTTTTTTATTGATTCATAGAATTTTACATAAAGTTGGATGGAAGTCTAGACACAAGTTGGACTCCCACCCCTTTTTGTATACAAAAGCTTATTCTATGAAAAAATAAAAATACCACTCATAGCATTATTTGAGTGGCTAATGGCGATGGACTTAATACGTGAAAGTGTATCCAAAGCCTCCGTATCAAATTCCCCGAATGTAGAAAAAGCAAATGGTATGAACTTGTATCCGTTGTCCTCACATTTGGACGCATACTTTCTCTTTTTCTTCTCCACAGCATTATGCAAGGCTACCCCAGGAGCCCATGAAGTCGCCCCAATACCAGCAAATTATTATTATTATTATTATTATTATTATTATTATTATTATTATTATTATTATTATATTTTTTTAACACATGTTTTGATCTTCTTGTTAAGCATTAGACATAAATTTTAGGCATGAGTATCATTTTTCCTTAACTAAGAGCTGGCCGAGGGGTTTTCGAAGATGTCTATAGATCACATAACTATACCTTTCTGAGTATAAAATTTGCGTCAAATATCCTAATTTGACCATGTCCAAAATTTCGACTTATACATTTATTTTATTTTTTTATTTATTTATTTATTATTATTTTTTTTTAACATTTTGATGAAATGCACCCGATAACTATTAGTATTGGATCCGCCACTAGATTTAACTAAAGTAAGATAAGTTAATTAGGGAATGTTGGTAAATTTGACTAGGTTGTGCGTTATGTATTGCACTTGCATTTTTCTTTTGTTATTTACTTCCATTCAAATATTAACACAAATGTCAGCGTACGTCGTTGATGTAGCTTATTAAAGTTACTTGTGCTAAAGATAGCCAACCTATATTGAACAACATTAAACATATGTAAATAAGATACGTTTAGGTTAAACTGATGCGCCTTAGTGTTCACATTAGTTGTAAATGAATTAATCAATCTTTGAACAAAACTTCATGACAAAGCTACCATTGGCTTTTGGATACATTAAAATGAGACAAATTTGAGAGTGTGTGAAGAACTAAAGATGCCTTCTCTTTTTGCTCATTCAATCATACACAAAATTACATACTTTTTGTTGTAACTTACTCAAGTGTTAAGCCCATTAGTAAGGTCCAAGTTCCTCGATGCTTGCTTTAATGAATCAATTAAGAGCCCTACTGCAGACCCAACAGGAATGAATAGAAGGCCTATTAAGAATGTTTGCTTTAATGAATCCATGTTGTTATTTTAGTTTATCATACAATAAACGTTCACTTTTATATTACAACAAGGTATTTGTGGCCGCCGCATTGCGGCAGGTAGTTTCGGCATGTGCTGTGGTTCCGTATTTATACGGTACGTATCTAGTTGACATTGACAATTGAGTTCGTCAGTTATGTATCTTGATGTATTTGCATGCTTATTTACATTAGTGTTGTTTAACATTTGTTTCTGTTTGTTGTTTTGGGGTTATTTGTGTGGGCTTCTATTGTAATGGGTTTAGTTAGGGTTGGTTGGTGTTTTGGGCTGCACGCATGAAAAGTAGCAACCAATAAAAACGCACCGAATCCACCATCTTTAATATATATAGTAATAAGCTAAAAAAGATTTTGATAGCATAAATGACACTTTTTTATAGCATAAATGATAATTTATTGATGCATAGTGTAACGATTGTACGCTCCTAAAACTATGTCAAAATTCAAATTGAACATTTATTTTAGGACAAATAAAGCATTGTTATTAAGGTGACCCAACTTAGGCGCCCAGAGAATTGTGGAAAAAGGTCGTGGATCGGGAGTATTTCAGTTAAATTAAATCGAATACGGTTAAGTAAAAGAAAAAGAAAAAGAAAAAGAAAAAAAGTCGCTCCTTGTTCATTTTATAACTAACTCATTATCATAAGTTTTTGACATTTTTTAAACAATTTATAAGGGCATCCAAAATACATTAATTTAAAAAAAAATAAATAAATAAATAAATAAATAAAAAAATTGCTAACGGCAGCCTTAAAAGTTGTAGTTAACAACAAACTCTATCTTTTGTTGTTTGAAAATAATACTAACATCAAGACATGACTAACAAAAGCATTCTCCACGTTTTTCGTTTGTACAACCATTGAATGAAATGAGGAACAAACGTTTTTGAGAAAAAAAATGAACTAATATATGATTTACAGTGATTTTGTTTGGATAATGCATTACTTTTTTGAATAAAAAATGAAAATTTGTTGTTATCCACAATTTTACAACCTAAAATAATTACTCCTTCTCTTCTAAAATAAATGGTGGTAAAAGATTGAGAGATCTAAAACTTACGAATAATTTTGTGTCTAATATATGCGTCATTAGCTTACTGAGTTGTGAAAAAATAAATGCAATTGCTGCAACCTGTAAATAATTACTCCGTACCACACAAATTTCATAAACTTAGATGAATTTCAAGTGTCCAAATCACTTCTCATAAATATTTATATTTTTATTTTTGAATGTCTTAGAATAAAATATTCCTTGAGAAATGATACTCCCTAAATTATTGTCATGAGAGAGAAATCACAAAGTTTAATAAAAGTAGGGCACTTTAATTTTCAACCACTAAAATAGAATATTCTTCCACTAGATTTTCTAGCTTTTACTTAATAAGCAAAGTGGACAATTATTTTAGGACAACTCGAAAAGGAAATGTGGAATATAAATATGTAGCTTTTACTTAATAAGCAAAGTGGACAATTATTTTAGGACAACTCGAAAAGGAAATGTGGAATATAAATATGGTGGGAGTAGTATTACAAAATTTCGGGCCCATTTCATCACACACAACAAACAAATAGTAGAATATATTTGTTTCTCGAGTCTTCTGTCGTCCTAAAACATCGTACCTATGCCACCCATCATTGACAATCATATCTTCTTTGAAACATGTTCATCTTTATATAACTTTTTGGGGTTTCACTTTCATCTTTTTTATTCCAACAATTTGAATGATGGAATTTAATGGTGAACAAAACAGAGATTTTTATAAAGTTTTGGGGTTGAAGAAAGAATGCAGTCACACAGAGTTGAAGAATGCTTACAAGAAGCTTGCACTGGTTTGAATTTGTTTAACCCCTTTTGAGAAAATTGATTTTTCATAGATTTTTAGACCTTTTGTTATGTATGATGGAATGCTTAATTGATGATCCTGTTATGGTTTAATGGTTCATTTTGAAATGCTTATATGATAATATTGGTGTGTTTAATATCGTTTTGAAAGTCAATATAGGATATGAAGTTATCAGAATGATGTAGGGTAAAAGCCATAAAATACCATTGTAGCTAAAAATTTGGTTCAAGTCGGCTAAAAATTTGAAAGTTCATTGGTAAAGTCGGCTAAAAATTTGAAAGTTCATTGGTAAAGTCCGCAATAAAAAAGTAAATTGGTCAAGTTGGGACATTTTTGAAAGTACGATGGTATTTTATGGCTTTTACCCAATGATGTAAGGAACCATAACATAAGGGGCTGTAGAGACAGTGATTTGATATGCCTATGTTTTTTTAAAGTTGTAGGAATGCGAATTAGTGTTTGACAAAAAATTCACATGTAAAAATTTGCTAAATGATTAGATAGCATGATGTTTAAGTGGTGAAATTTTGATGAGTTTTGGGCAAATTCTGATTATTCAAGAGTAAACATGTAAACTAATCATATAAGCACTATACGAATACCCGTGCATTAGGACTGTGTATCGTGCCAAATAATTATACTTGCGAACTTGTGGTTCTGGTGTGACCCTTGATGCGTCACTTAATGTTTCAATTTGTAGTCATTGCAACAAAAAAATGATAAAAGTTTGTATTAAAAAATATCTAAACTATTATCTTACTTGTCACAAATTCCAGATATGTGTATCAAACTTTTTTTTTTTTTTTTTTTTTTTTTTTTTTTTTTTTTTTTTTTTTTTTTTTTTTTTTTTTTTTTTTTTTTTTTTTTTTTTTNGTCATCATTTTTAATCAATGTGATAATAGTAATTGAACTTTACTCATTTTTAAGTTTTTAATTTTATGTGACTGTACAGTGCAATGCCAAACACCCCTTTGTAAGTAAATGGTGACCCAAATGTGTTAAGTCTTAACTTTGTTTCCCGCGAAACATACATTTTTTTCTGAGTTTTGGTTGTATGATTCTTGGGGCCGATGTACATTGAGTCATGTAACAATATCTTTTTTCCTGTATGTGTCAAGCTTTATGTTCTTGTGTTCTGTGTGGGTCTAGAGATGGCATCCTGATCGCTGTTCGGCCTCTGGTGATACAAAGTGCGTGGAAGAGGCTAAAAAGAAGTTTCAAGCAGTACAAGAAGCTTATTCCGGTATTTTAGTATATGCAATTTGCTGATCTCTCTTTAAAATTCTGTTTGCAACTCACTTGTATTGAGGATCATCTAGTGTACATACATTTGATCTCTTTTTTGAGTGGTAAAAATCAGATCTTGAGTTATTGTATTAGCCATTTCTTGTGTGATCACATAGTGCTTTTACAGTTTTTTGTTTGGGTTCTTAAGCTACTGAACTCGTCTTTTTTATTGTACTAGTACTTTCTGATGCAAACAAAAGATTTCTTTACGATGTCGGGATTGATGACAGCGATAATGACACATATGTAAGTTATTTGGACTTTATTTTATACTGGATTGAAATGTGTGTGGTAATTTGAAGCGAAAAATACAGAAAGTTGTGATGATGTGATTTGTTTATTGGTTGATTCGAACCAGGGAATGGCTGACTTCTTGAGCGAAATGGCAACAATGATGAGACAAAGCAAACCTGATGTATGTTTTATGTTCTCTTGTTTTCTTTTTAGATGTATTATAGATTGCAATAAGCTAAACAGATCAGTAGAGATGAATAATGGGTGGGTCTGGAGGGTTGGGTAATGGTTCAAAATGAGTAGTTTTACATTTAGCAGGATGGGTCAAATCTGACTCAGGAAATTTTTTTGTTCAGAATTACTTTTTCTTGCATTGAAGATAAACTTTACATGAATTTGACTCATTTCCTTGAAGCTTTTTACTTATATCTTTTTATCCGTTTGACCCATTAGCGATAGCACATAGCCGGATCGACTTAATCATAAGTAAACAGGTCAAAGTATCCGCCTCTAAAGATTAGTATAAGTTCATGAGAAAAGCATTATATTAAATTGCTTCATGGTGCTGACTGCTGACAGGAAAACGTAGAGACAAATTTTGAAGATCTAAAGGATTTGTTCAAGGAGATGTTTCAAAACGACATTGAGTCACTTGGTTTATCATCTGAATCGAATAGTTTCACCACTTCATCTTCATTTTCATATTGTGGTAAAAGCTCTACCTCCATTAACAAACGAGGTTCCTCTCAGATGTCATCCATGGTTGAAGACTCTTCAAATTTCAAAATGAGCGTACAGGGGTTTTGCTTAGGGGTAATTGGTTCACCCATCTCTTCTATTGGTTAGCTTTTTCGTTTGATCCAAAACAAATACAAACAATGTGGCTTGTAATTTTTGTGGTGTTTCAAGACAGGCTGACAACACTGAAGATACAAAGAGAGGAGGGCGTGTTAGAGAAAGACAAGGTATTAAGCATGTTTCCAAACACAAAACTTGTCGAAATGGCTCAAGTTCATATTAGCAGCCGCTTTGTGATCATCTTTTCTTTATTTCTTTCTTCATGGCTAGTTTTTTCCTCTTTGAGAAAAAAGACGGGTTATAGATGACAAATGGGAGCATACAATGTGCAAAACGTTCACACGTTTCTTAGCTCTACAGCGTAACCATTTAGAGATTGATGAATGCATGTTCTTTTCACAACCACATCTAGCATCACTAAACAAGCCAAATTTGGACACTTGTAGAGCATCGAAATGTGTCAAATCTTTAATCGAGCTTGATATAATCGACTTTACAATCGTGTGGGTTATGTTAATCTCTTTTCATCATAGTTTCTTCTATTTTAAAGGAAAATAGAGCTTGATATCAAGTTTTCTAGGAACTATGGACCATAAAAATTTACTTTACATGGACTAAAGTGTTGTCACCTACAAATGGTCTCAATATCTACTTGGAATTGATAGAGACTTGACCAAGTTATCACATTGTAGAGGAATCTCTTAAACTAACAAAATGATGAGCATTACCAAATTTTGTACTCTTCAGAAATAGTATTCCATGTCCTTTTCATTTTAGCTTTCCTCTAAGAATTGTGACTTTAAAATTATCCAAATTATTTATAAAATAAGATTATGAGTAACAATTTATTCTTCACTCTAAAGAATTGCAAACATCAACACACTTTTATCGATAAGTACACATGTTACAAAATGTATTACAAGTAATAGTATGCTTCTATAATCAGCAATAAAACGAAATACGATCTCATTACTCTACTATGTGTAATTAGAGTTGCATACATATTGAACTTTTATCAGATCACTCTGGGAACGGTGAACCCGAAACATTGAACAATCTGTGCTTAGAGCTCAGTATCCACACATTTGAAAAGAGAGGCAAAATGCTTGGGTTCTTTAAGCATATATGCCAAATCAACGAGCTAGCTTCTTTAGCACATTGAGCAGTTGTATATCTGCTTTCTCATTCACAACAAATCCACATATGGATTGTCACTGTAAATTGGGGTGGACATGCCTATCCTCCTCCAAAGCTGGGCATAGAAATAACTTTACATGAGTATGATGTGATGAACCTTCTTTAAGCCCCTGATGTTCACTAGACGAGACCTCTTTTTACATGGGTTTCCCCAGAAGACCACTTTTTACAAAATTTACGATTATCAATTTCTTTAGAAACTTTCTGAGCCGAGAATGAAAGACATTTTCTGTTGCAAGATTTATTCTTCCATATCTTACTTGAAGTAAAATGGTACAGCTTGAAAAAAGATATTTATGAACCATAAGAAAAGAAAAGACCAACACTAACGAAAATTAAGAAAAAAAGATATATGTACATATCAATGATAGAAACATATTATATAGAGAGATTTTGGAGTTATA